>JAQFYZ010001606.1:0-22170 GCA_034695085.1 Cylindroiulus punctatus
GGCTTTTATCCTACTCTCGCGGCCATGAAAGTGGCTGACTGCAGCGCCACCAGTGGCGTTGCACACTCCCAATAGTCCTCGTACATGTGCACTATAAACTTAAGTATACTGGATCAATGGTTTTTGAAAATGCAGCATCTGTGTCGATGCATTTACATTGTAGGTATACAATAAAATGGGGATGTCGGCGCATCGTTAAACCCATTTATGGGGACAAGCACATTCATCAGTTCGTCACAGATGATGTACGTGTACTGTATTGGATTTAATACGTCGTCGGTGAGCTGCAAGCCTTAGAAAACGGAAATCCGGTTTCTGTTCAATGATGCGCTGTGTTGGATGGATCGACCTACACGAACAAATATTGGAAACCTGGGTGCGTGTGTCACCTCAATTCTGTGATTCTGTGTTCCAACACCCACGTTGTCGTTGATGTATCCGATTCTGAAGAGTGTCACGTGGTGTTTACAATTAACGGCCTCTGTAGGGCCGACATTATGATTATTGGAATAGTTGTTAAATATTAAAATGTAAATATTTGCCTAATGACACTTGAGTCGTTCCATCGAGAAAAATAATAAGTCAGACTTCAGAGAGCAGACCAAGCACAGAGGGAAAATGCAATGTTTGGCACTACATTTTGAAGGCATTTGTGGCCCTATTGCACATGCATCGTAAATGTATTCTTGTGTAGCCTGTTAAGACAAGTACAGGGAGCGTACATAAATTACGTCACCACATTTTCTCATTTTTCACCCCCCTCCTCCCCTTCTTGTAACACAGTGTAACCAACAGCCCTACCCCTTAGCTGCCTCACCATTTTAAAGTTTTTTATTACTGACCTCAAATGGTTTACTGCTTCATGGCTAACACACCGTGTGGCAAAATATTCCGTTGATTGCTTATTGTTTTAACCAATGTTTTAACCTAGCTATGTCGCCAAATGATCTTTATTTTCAAACAAGGATAAATTGCCTATTCGCTGACTAGAATAAAAAATAATCGAAATTTCCATTAAGTTTTGAAGCGAAACATAAACAAGAGTGTATTTACATGTCCGAGGGAAGGGATTTTGCATTTCTAATTCGGGTGCATTGTATGCGATGGATTTTTTTCATTTTTGATACCTCGTGAGATAAGCCGCTTCACTTGTGGTCCTTTATTTCCCCGCACATTATTTTACTCTTATCCCGAGTCAGATAAGTGCAGGGGGAGAGTGGGGTAGCGAGCACATCGATATTACAGGTTATGGGAATTTATGGGAAAGTTTTGTACCTATGAACTCATAAAAATTCGGTGTAGACCTAGGTGGTGGAGATAGCCTACCCGGATTTTTTATCCTCGATTCCCATCCCCCAGTCGTGAACTGAAGTGATGGAGCTCGATAGCAAATATGCATGTCTGAGACTGAGGGCCTATTTGGACTGCAACAGACACGTGGGGGAAAGTTTTAGATTATAGCAACATTGGTATGAAGGCGAGGGTGGCGCTGCGAATGTGAGGGCACTGCCCTCAAAGCCCTGCCACGGTGCATATTTGCCCGACCTAATAGGCCCATCCTTAATTTAAACAATGGAAACAAATAAACAAAATATTCATGGCCAACAACGTGGTCTAGCGGTGTCAACGGTGACAGTGGCCAGGTTAAACTGTCTACAAGACTCTACAGTTGAGTTTGCAGTCCACAAGTGAGACAAGTCTGCATAAAAATAGATGAATTGATAACGTCGGACGAGTTTACCAGTTGGCACAATGAAAAAGTTCTGTAATTGTTTTCCAGTTTGGTATGAGAGTCCACTGTCCAAGTAATAACCATCAGTTCATGCTGTGAAGGTTGTGGGAGGTACCGTAGTATAATAATTGGGCTTGTTGACTTCGTTTTTTCAAACGCACCCTATAAGTAGCAGAGCACTTCCAGAAGATGTACATTTCCAAAATTCCATGGGTGTGATCTTTTGTAACGGTACCCCTTTTGTGGGCTAATTGTAGAACTCTTAGCACCTTGCTGAAAGGTGCGATCCACTATTTCACTTTTAAAAGTGATGTGAGGGATAAATTACAATATTCAATTTCTGGTGTAGAATAGGCTAGCATAGTAGTGACAGTGTTCATGCTAGGCCAATTTCTCTTTTATTAGCTAGTCACTAGTAAATAATAAAATTGGGCACATGCAGGTAATAGCAATTTGATGTTGACAGTTATACTGGAGCGAACATTACATTCGCTAATTTTTGTGTCTTGATTCCGGTTTTTACAAACAAATACATTGATTGTACAGAGCTTGAGTGGCATCTGAATTTATACATGTATAGCCACTATCATTGGATGAAGTTGTCGTTGAAACCTCATTGGTGTTGGAATTGATTGGCTATCTAGCGGCAGCCATCAAAATTAAATATGCTACGATTTTATAAAAAAAAATACAGTGCTGGCTTCCCCCAGACCTGAAACAGTCAGGGAAAATGGACTTACTTTGAAAAACTCAGGGAAATTTGAAAAATAAATAATACGGGGTTCCCCCAGACCTGGAAAAGACAGGGAAGTTGGAAAGACCTGGAAAAGTCAGGGAAGATGGATTGATTTTAAAAAAAAGTCAGGGAAATTTATCAAATCTCTTGACACAGAAGTCAAGAAACTCTCGCTATCAGTTGAAGCAAGCAATTATGTTGAAGAGATTAATACATGTTGGTTTCTTCATACATTCATACATTTCTGGTTTCTTCACCAATATTTTAATTTTTAAAAAAATAATCTAAATTTTGTTTTTTTATTAAACTGTGCGCTCTATTGCTGGTTCCTTATTGAAATTTGTGTTCACTTCATGTTTACAAACAATTAACAATAAATATAACATTTTATACATAGGCATATGTTATCTTGTCGCATTTGTAATGGTTAGGAAAAAATTTTTAAACCTGGAAAAGTCGTTGAAGTTGAAAATTTAATTTCAGGGGGAACCCTGTTTCCACAGCCTAGCTAGTTATTGACAAAACCAAGAGTTGACTAGAAATTAATTGTGGTATTTTTTTTAACTACTTTTAAAACTTTCATCTCTAGGGGTGGGTACCCTGCATTATCATGTGTGTAGCAAAGCAAGTAGCCTATGCTAACACTGGTGTATGGTCAGTAACTACTGACCATGTAGCCTAGTTTGCAACTTTGCACTAATAATGATACGGTGTTCGCGCCCTGAATGCATCGGGGTGTGCATTCCAATACTATTTTGATTTGTTTTTGTTTCGGCTTAGTAAGGATTGTGAAAACCGACATTGCTGTCGTGTGCACATTGAAATCGATGATGTACACGACCTGCAGTGGATGCTTTTGTTCAGCCAAAACAACAAACATTGGGGTTGTTGCTGAAACTCGCTATTGGACGTTACGGTTGTCAATTTTAAATGTAATATTAAAGTTAAAAGAATCATTATCATTTAGCACAAGATTGCTGTGTACTTAGGCAATAACACTAACCAGTTCCGTGTGAGGACAATGCCTCGCATCTTTTTGTTATTAAAAATGTAGAGCACCTCTGTTAATTATATTAATGAGTATCCCATTAGAGGTAATTTAGGGTTTCATGACCGTGATGTTATCTATATAGGAAGCTTTAGTTGGGGGTCGAATGTGTTTTGTCCCAAGTTATCAGCAATAACTATTCGGTGCATCTAGATATAAGCCTAGTACTACCAAATTTCTTGTTGATAAGAAATGCCTCACTAAAGACATTAAATCCAGTACGCTACCATTCTTCCAAACGCTTTTTTCTTTCATTTGCTTTTGAAATCCTAAATCATACTGTAGGTTCCCCTATTAGTCGTCATACATAATTTTGATATTTTGTAACCTTAACCTAATTCTTTATTCAATTGCAATCGATTGATTCACAGCGTGCCATCCTGACTTCATGCCTCACTTTCCAAACACGCATGGTCTAAATTTGTATATTCGACATAAAAATAGAACTTTCGATATTGTTTACACTGTGAAAATAAACAGTCTTGCCAATAGCGTTGCGCTAGTTTCAATGCAAATCCATTTTTAAAGCATGCTGCAGCTCTGCAACCATATGGATGCTGAATTTTTCTTTACACATCATGAAAGGGGATTTTATTCGTGCTCTTCCTGTTGATCTTTCGCATTGTGTGAACCTGATGACAATGATAATTAGTTCATCTGAACCATGATGCGATCCTGGAAAAGTCATGGAAATTGGACCTAGAAAGGTCATGAAATTTGTGCAGTATATATGCTGTTGTTTTCTATAACTTTGAATTAAAATCCATCAGATGTGATGGATTTTGAAAAAGGACAGTCAGTGGACATTTTAGTAGTCAGATTTCCCTTACTGGTTTTCAGCATTTTGTTATCTACAAATTTCTCGTTTTTTTGATGCCATGTACATGTAGTCTTATCATTTAACGTTCCCCTTTGGAATTGACTTTTAGGCAATAGCAGAAAGGTTGGTAGAATAGAATAATACAGTGTATCCTATGATACCATCTGAATGCTGTCCAAAGTTATGGTCCAAAATATGCTCAAACACATTCAGCTCTGATGTCATCAACTTGTGAGAGGGACTGGTGTGAAATTCACCATTTAACTATGCTTCGTCATACCAGAGCTAGTGCTTGACCCACTTAACCATCAACCTTGTTCTCTGAAAGAGTTAACACGGTGGACAGCATCTTTTGATAACACTGTTAACAGATATAGATGCAAGCTCTGCCATTCATCTGTAACTGATTTGTACTTTACAACTTTAATTGATGGTGCTTTACAACAGTTTAGACCCACATATGATATAATTTTTTAAAAAATCTTCGTGGTGTTGATGAGACATGCACAAGTATTTTGTACAATTACTGACAGACCTAGCCGTTGAAATGCTAGAAATTGGAAGCCATGAGCCACAGATGGTCTTATGCGCCACAGCGACCATTGAATGCGCAAAATTCAATGAGATAGCCTAGTATTTGTGTATACATAAAAGGCACGCTGGCACGGCATTCTTTGCTTCTGAAAAGCCTTTATGTCAATTACTAAGCCAGTCATTGTATTCCATCAAAGGTATCTTGTTTACACGCACCAGGAAGTGGATTTCTGTAAGATGGCCTAAACTCTAAATGGACATCGCTGTACTTCAGTAAGAAATTTGAGGAGTTGCACATCTAAGCTATAAAGGAAGCTATTTGTTGAGAAGACATACACTTTCTATGGAAAAGTGGTTTCTGAAGGAGTGTTCGAATCATAATGCGAAATGCTGCTGGAAGTTATCAGGTATCACTGCAAATATTTCATGTATCGCTGCTTCTAGTGTTGGTAAGCGATATGCTACAATCGCTTACATTACTTATATATGTAAAGTATAATAGTGACAGCCTTATTAGAAGTCAATTTAGTTTACCTGATCCGCGTATATATGAAGTTTGGTAATTGCCCATTGTTTAAAATGTCATTCGCACGGAATAGTTGACTTTAAGCTACTTATCCTTCTGATGCATGAATTGCATGGATCGTAAGCAGTTACTTTTCGTCATCTTTCATGACAATTGGTTATTTCTGCGCGAGACAATGCTTAAAGGACAATTGCATTAGCCCAGCAATTTGGAATTGAGGTCACATCAACCCTTTTGTACAGGAAAACTATCCTTGGGCCACCAGTAAATTCAGGCCAGTTTTGCCATTCTGCTGGATCTAATAATACTAACGTTGCCATAGCTGACAGCCTTGGAGAAAACAGTTGCAATTCCTCATAATTCAGAAATTAATCGTAGCATGACCCAGTTAACAATGGAAAGATAAGCTCCACGTTTCAGCTTTTTCACACCACAGGTATCACAACATCAAACACGTTCAGCTGACCTGAACTCTGCGGTCCGTTCTGTTTGAACCATGAAGTAAAAATATTTGGTAGCTTCAATTTTGCTACCTGCTTTCAGTAGAATGGACGTTTTTTATCTGCTGGGTGTCTGTTGATTATGAGCATAATATTATGTTTAATAGATAAGAACGACTAGCTTCTGAGAGCTGGTTATTTTAAGTTTCAAAGGTTACGATGACGACCGGTTGCATATATGTTTGCACTCAGGTGACAGTATACACGGTTGCCAGAGGCTACTGTATTGCTGGGAGACAGTTATTGTTTGTCTCGGTACTCTTGCTTAGTTTGGCTGCTCTGAAACTGGCTGTTATCTTGGAAAATGAAGTCTGCATATCGAGTAGCGTTGCGAAACATTGAAAGTTGAGGCATGACACGGTGCATTTTTATTTCCAAAACGGTATGTCACTGGATTTAATTGCACATTTTGTATTCTTCGTCAGGTACCCCTTCGTGTTTATGAATTGCTCGAATGCTCCGTCGAGGATGCTCGCCTGAATTAAATACGAGGCGGGAGTACTTGCTTTGAAAACGTCCGTGGAAATTTTCCAGGACACAGGAAAACCAGGCAACAATGAAATCGACCCTCCCAGCTCGTGTTATGTTATCCGCCTTGTCATATCATAAGTTGAGAAAAGCTGCTACACTTCGAATTAGCCTGTTAACCCTTTATTCTTGACGTGGGTGCTGGGGCGAAGGCCAAGGCCTCTTTGCCAACTGCCAAGAAAAAATGCGCTTTAGTCTTGCATTCGTCATTTTAATACACTGGTGAAGTGCATGGAAAACATCGTAAATCCCAGTCCTTAACTAGATTCAACAGCTCATCTTCTTGCCATATAATAAATGTCGAACGCACTGTAGGCTAGAAATAGCGCCACTACATCTGTATTCCTGGAACCTGATAAAGTGACACGTGATTTGCATAATGCTTACATTATGCTGACTGGCTGAGACTGCTTCGGGGAATCGAAATAGAGCTGAATAATTTAATGCTAACCTGAGTCGGCCCTGTTTTATAGTGTGACAGTGTGGCTGCCAAAACACACAGGAATTTTTCGCATGAAAATACAGCAGGTGTAAGATATTCATTTGCCAGATGACTTACAGAAGTATACAGTAGAAGCTGAGGTTGATTACAGTGTGCTTAATTTTACAAGGTATCTACCGTCATAGACAAGGCACCGGCTTTTGGGTTTGATTACTTCTTTGGAGATTTTAGTAGCCAGATTTCATCCACCCTTTGATGCATCGATTTTTGACACTTTGTTGCCTCCGAATTTCCTGTTTTTTGATGCCATCTAAGTAGATCATGTAAAGTTGTCCTTTGGAATTGACCTTTAGGCAGTGGCAGAATGTTTTGGTTGAATGATACATTGTATCACATGATGCCATATGAATGCCATCCAAAATGTGTTAAAAAGCACACAGGGGTCATTCAACTATGCTGTCCCAACTTGGGAGAGGTGGCGGGGGGAGGGGATCTATCACCCAGAGATGAAGTTGGCATAGTTATTCATCAATTCACAAACTTTTTGAAATGTGCTTAGTTCACGTTTTAATGACACAAAAAGTGTGTCATATATTCAACATTAAAGGCATCATCTTCCAAAAACACGACCAGAGGAAATCCGCTCTTGCATTTCATTATGCTATAAAATGTAGCTGCTTGTTTAATTGACTTTCTTAATTGCCTTTTTCCTTGGAAAGTAATTTCGGAAGCCATCGTGCTCATGAGAGTAGTTGGATACACACGGATGGAACAACGGATAAGCTATTGTCTGCATGCATTTAAATTCCTAATGTGGGTTTGTGGATGGAAAACGTAAAGAAGATGAACTTGGATTTTTCTCGTGTCACTTGGCACGGCTATGCACTGTCAGGGCATAAGAAAAGTTCTCCTTACAATAATCACCGGGGCATTGAGATCGTGTGAAATTTACTGATGTGGAAGATTTAAGACGCAAGTTTTTTCTGTTGTCAGTGATGCAAGGTTGCTGATGCATTTATGTAGAAGGAAATGTTCCAGTCGTATAATGTTCACTAGATTTAGTTATTGATTTTATTGGAAACTTTGGCTTCAAACAAGGTTAATATGACTTTACTCCCACTGACGGCAAAGTGGATCCGCGAACTTAATCTTTTTGCACTACATAATCTTATGTGATGAATGTTTTTACTTGCATTTGGCAAGAGCCGTGCCCCTCGTGTCCGATTTTACATGGTATTAGCCAGAAGTGCACAAATATGCGGAGTACATGAACATGAAATCCATCTGACTGCACTGTTGAACATGTAGATTGGATGCACATGAATGCGTTTTCCATTTGTAGCTGGTAAATGAGCTCATCCAACTCCTCTTCTAATTGGAGCTTGTATTGATAAGTTTTTCGTTTTTTTCTTTTCCAGATTTGATGTAGGCCCTACACATCCAAGACAGAAACATGGCAACTACTGAGGGCCAATTCCGGTTCAGTGGCCACACCCTGGACAAAGCAACCAAAGCAAAAGTCACCTTAGAAAATTATTATAGTAACTTGATAATGCAGAACATAGAGCGGAGAAACAGGTAATGTCCCAAAATTGTGTTGCTGGTTTAGCTGCACTACACACTTTTGTTAACACTTTTGTCTACTTAAGAAATGGAATATATGGCTAATGAGAGTCGTTGGTTTCCCAAAGAGCTAAACAATGTTGCTATCTATGGATTTCACATTTTATTCTTTTTTACCTACACTACGAAAATGCCTGAGGCGCCATATATATTGACAAGCCAGCAGTTTAGTGCTCGTGTGCCTATCTCTATTCTGATTTGAGGCACCAGCTGAAATATTCGTTGATACAAGGTTATCTTAAACACAGTAGTTAAGATTGCACCCCACATTGTTGGTGCTTAGGCTGTGTTGTTAACAGTACTGTTTCACGATATAAATTGTTAATGGCTGTGTGTCGTTGGCCTTTACTTATCTGTAAACGCAACTTGAGGCAACTTAGCATAGGGGTCTACTTAAGAAATGGAATATATGGCTAATATTCGGTCTATGAGAGTAGTTTCTTTAAGAATTTGAGGAACGGCAGTTCCTGTATCGTTGTCGTGACTGCCACTTTGTTATAAGGGGTCAATTTATCTCAGTTAGTTTATTTATTGTTTTTAGGAATATGTATGTTGGACGACTGCATTATCAGGCGTAAACTCAAACACTTGTATGGAATATAACCTTAAGATTTGCATGCAGGCATCCATATTAAGTAAAACTCGACCCCTTTAGGCATTGCTTTTGAAGAAATAGCATTGCTGTCGATATTGTATCCACCAGTTCTGGATGTTGTGTCATTGACATTACACTGTACCTGTAAATCAAGTGCATGTTCATGCTGGGTTGAGGTCACGTTACCACTTCTGGCAACAGGTACTACAACCTCAGTTTCCTGAAAGGTTTCGAAAGCCCAAGTTGAAGTTCAGTTAATTGCGTATGGTTACTTCTTTTTTACTGGGGGCATGTTAAATGTCACTTTCGCTTAGTCTTACAATTCCTGCTTTGCATATAAAGTTAACCTGTTCTGGCTGTTCCTCATTGATTAGAATCATCGCAAAAAGTCCAGTTCTCTCGTGCATAGGTCAGTGCACTGAGACGACATACCTTCTTGGCTATAGCTTACAGTGGAAAAGCTGACCTTTCCTAGAGCATCTGTCTGCTCTCCTCCACTTTCTTCCTGGCTAGCATCCAAAGCCGCCCACACCTCTCCAGCTATAAACGTAGCCACTTGGTGACTTAGTGGGCTGATCAACACCCCACAAGGTGACACAAGTAGGCCTGCCTGTCCTGGATCACTTCCTGAAACCACTTCTTATTTTGTCATACAAGTGCTTTACATTGGGGCTGCAAGCGATTGCATGTTTTATTTTTTAAATATCATAATACTCATAGTATCGTAGTGGTTTTTCATAATTTTTCTCTTTACCCTCCAGCCTGGTGTGCAAAAAGTATTCTAACACAATACGATCCATTACATGCAGAAACTGGTGACACCAGCATTTCATTGCTCCATTATAAAGATGACGTTGTCACTGCAAAATGTATCAACAGTAGCCATCGCCAACCGCTGTTTTCGTATGATCACCAGCAATTTCTGTCATGGTATGAGCGGGTCTGCATGACTATCGCCGTAATGCTTCGTTATCTGAAATTTATAACAATGAGCATATGTTTGAAGCTGCTGAGTAGCTGCTGCAAACAAGAAGAGACTCGAGCGAAAATGAGCCTGGTTCATGGTATTCCTATTGCTATTCATAATGGCATTCCTGTTGTATTGAAATTGATGGCAAAATGCAGGCACGGTTTCCTCACTCTAACGAGAGTCAGTGTGTTCATTAAAACAGCAAAGCCTGTTTGTTGTCATTCTGGTTGCACCATCAGGCTCTGTTTGTTCAAAAATAAACTATTGCATAACTCTTAGCCTGTGTATCAATGCTATTTCGTTGCTAGTTAGGCCCCGTTTGTTAACTGTCCTCAAACCTTTATGTGCATCACCAGACATTTGTGATGGCATTATCTTACAGCGCTTGCATGAGTGCATTGGTGTTGATTGATTGTCACTATTTCCAATATGAGCTCGGATTTCCACGCGCCTGAAATTGAATGTTGGAAAGGAGCCAAAGCTATCAACAAATTTGCGTGTGACAGTTACCAACGATGTCATGCCAAAGTGTACTTTTACTGCTTATGATCGTGTGATCGATCATTCCCATGGCAATTAGTTTGTTTTTTAATAAAGTTAAGGCGCGGCTATAATAACTTCGCATATTACGGATTTCTGTTTTGCAGTGACATCATTACCCACCCATACAGTATTATGCCCATATAAACAATTTTTTCATTTCTTTATAATTAACTACTTTACGTGTATGCCGATTTTTCCAATCGCATTTCATATATTGAATGGTATTAACGTTTTAATAGGTAATTTGAAAATAAGAATGTCGTTGAGAAACTTTCTACTATTTATTTCGAAATGGCATGAAAGTTGCTTATAGCTAAGGTGATTGTTTCGTTGAACACCTGATCATCTTTGATTAATAGTTTAACCTTTTTTATCACTTAGGTATCAACGACTTGAAGAATCTATGAAAGAGGAAGGGTTGTCAGAAATCCAGAAGCAGGAAAAGCGGCAGCAGCATGCTATTAAAGAAACTGAATTTCTTCGACTCAAGCGATCACGCTTGGGCGTGGAAGATTTTGAGCCCTTAAAAGTCATTGGAAGGGGTGCATTTGGAGAAGTATGTTAGGATAATTTTTTAACTTTGTAAAACGAATATTGTTTATAATATATTAACAATGCTCTCCATCAGGTGCGATTAGTACAAAAGAAGGACACTGGACACGTTTATGCGATGAAGATTCTCAGGAAAGCTGATATGCTTGAAAAAGAACAAGTACGTTGTATTGATGAACACGTCAATGAAGATATTAACTACATGTATTACAGTATTGTAATATGTTGGTTGCTTTTTATTCAGGTTGCCCATGTTCGTGCAGAACGTGATGTCCTTGTCGAAGCTGACCACCAGTGGGTGGTAAAAATGTACTATTCTTTTCAGGATCCTATTAATCTCTACCTCATCATGGAATTCCTACCTGGAGGTTTGTAATTTTAACTTGGTTTTATGGCGATTCCTGTATGATGCAAATATCACAACTTTGTCATTAAAATTCTTTGGAATACATTTACACAATTGATCATAAACGACGTTAAAGGTTAAATTAAAGTATTGTGCTGTCCATGACAAGTTTGCATAAAGAAAGGAATGAGCAAAGGAAATTTACACTTTTATGTTGATAAGATCATAAGTGTTCTTATCTGTATTTCACGATTTCAGGTGACATGATGACACTTCTTATGAAGAAGGATACTTTATCCGAAGATTGCACCCAGTTCTATATTGCTGAGACTGCTTTGGCAATTGATTCAATTCATAAATTAGGATTTATCCATAGAGACATTAAGCCAGATAATTTGCTATTAGATGCTAGGGTATGTGTTTGCTTTGTATTTATAGGGTTTTGTTCCCCAATTTTGTATAAGCATTAATGCTCATTGTTTACTACAGGGTCATATTAAGTTATCCGATTTTGGGCTATGCACGGGAATGAAAAAGTCTCATAGGACCGAATTCTATCGGGATTTATCTCAGGCAAAACCAAGTGACTTTAGTAAGTTATTTGAATTGAATTTTGATGAAAGTATGCCGAATGTGTTTTCAGGTTATATAATTCTACTTCCCAGTATCTCGTGCCTGTACAGCATCCAATCCAATGGATTCCAAGCGAAGGGCAGAAAGTTGGAAAAAGAATAGAAGACAATTGGTAAATTTGATCTCTGGGGAAAGAATGTCGATTAATTTCGTGTTTACCTAATATGAAATCATCATTGAATAATAGGCCTATTCAACTGTTGGAACACCAGATTACATCGCCCCTGAAGTCTTCATGCAGACCGGTTATTCAAGCGCTTGTGACTGGTGGTCTTTAGGCGTCATTATGTATGAAATGTTGATAGGTTAATATCGTTTGATTGTTTAATATCCTGATTGATCTATTGGTTGATGCGTTTGACTGTTTTATAGAAGGGAACAAATGAATGGTTGTATGCCAACTCTAAACTTGCATTATGTTCAATCATGTTCGCATAAGTATGATTGGCAAAATCATTAGGATTTCTTTTATCAGTAGTCATAAAATTGCCCAATATCCATCTCATAGTGATTCGCAAAATGGTATGTGTAATAATGTGTTTTACTCTACTATTTCAACAAGGTTATCCTCCATTCTGTTCGGAAAATCCCCAAGAAACATATCGCAAAGTAATGAATTGGCGAGAGACGTTAATCTTTCCTCCTGAAGTACCTATCTCTAATGAAGCCAGGGATTTCATTCAGAGGTTTTGCTGTGAGGCTGAAAGGCGCATAGGGAACAGTGGAGGGGTTGAAGATATTAAGCAGCACCCATTCTTCAAAGGTGTCGACTGGGATCATATTCGGTATGTTGCTTTAATTTCACTGTAATTAATTAGATTATAGTGAAATGAATTTGCGTATATACTGTGAGCAAGTACATTAGTGCGGTCATGTTTGTAATAGATTGCTAAAATATTAACTAGAATATCATGTGTTTGGCATTATAAAATTTCGTATAAGGCTTCATATGCCCAATATTTGATATATACATTTTAGAGAAAGGCCAGCAGCCATTGCTGTTGAAGTAAGAAGTATTGATGATACATCTAACTTTGATGATTTCCCAGATGTGGATCTAAAAATTCGTAAGCAATTTGCCTTTACAAGATTTATGATAATATTTCTGTACAATGTATTTTAATATGTAATTGATTACCTTAATTTTGTACTTCTAATAGCTTCTGCCCCTGTCAAAGATGGTGAAACCACGTATAAAGATTGGGTTTTTATTAACTATACTTTTAAGCGGTTTGAAGGGTTGACCCAACGTGGAGCCAACAAACTCACACCCAAAAAGTAAGTAATTTTCCTGCTTTATGTTGTTGCACCTTCTGTCTGAATTTTCATCGGGCATCATTATGGCATGATCCTTAGCTTAATTAATTGAGAGAATACTGTAATTATTAAGTAGTGTAAATGCTTATGCTTGCAAACTTCAGTTTTCCCTGTTTTCTCTTTGCAATCCTCTAATAATGGAATGACGTTTGTAATGTCCCTCCCACGTTTTGATCGCTTACTTTTAGCTGTGGTCCTATCATGTGTGCATATGTACCTTTACTCAATACAGTAGTTTTACGAACGACTGCTGTTGATTTTAATAGGGTTTGGGGTCTAAACACAAATGAAGTTGGAATCTTTGTAAATAATTGCAAAATTTAGTTTTTTATTATCTTCATATTTTGTAACATAATTCAAATATTAATGCTATATTGCATGTATTTACAACTATTGTTTTGAGGCCTTGATTTATGCGTCATACAAATTTACTAGAATTTGCATGTCGTGCATTTTGATAACACAAGTTTTGGAGAGATTCCGTTTTGATATTCTACTGTGTTGGTTAGACTGTTTGCTGCCCTGGCATGTATGGACCATGATGGGCTGGTGCAAAACCCAGTTTTAACCTAACCTGGTTTTTGTTCAATTACTAGTGCGTTGAAAGCCATCCAAGATGCCCAAAAATTCAAGATAAGCGACTTCTAGTTACGCGTTTTCATTGTACAGTTACACATAGATTCTGCTTGGCCCGGCAAAGCTGTTGAGGCAGTGTAGTGGTGGTGGTGTTGGCAGGGGATGTCTCGAATCGTTCGATACAATCCTCAGCCATGTATTTTCCCAAATGGAACCACCTTTTACCTGTCCCTGCACCCAGCTACTCGAGGCACGCTTTGCATTGCAGTTTACTCTATACCCTGGTCCTCACACCCTACCCGTATTTCTTGAATGAAGATATATTTTTATGGCCATAAGGTGATGCTATAATGCTTCAAGGACAAATGAATTCCTTATTCAGGATGGCAGTGCACTAATGATATGTGTATAATTCGTTCTATAAATTGAGTTGCGTTCAACATAGCATGTCTGTTATAAAGCACTGCATTAAGTGTTTGCAAAATGACATCACTTTGATTATTGATCGAATCAATAGGTAGCAATATTGGTATTAGGCTTTTCTAGAAAGTTAGAAATGTCAAAAGTGATTTGCTTGGCAGTTTTATAGAATAGCATGGGAGTTCTCAATTACTGTACTATGGAGATAATTTTGCTCGACGTACTTTAAAAGATCTAAATGACAATTTTGCTCGACGTACTTGAAAAGATCTAAATGCCAAAACCCCGAGTATGCAACAACATGTTGATGATGTTTTTGCTGATATACATGCCGGATGTGTCCCAGTTTGTTTTAAATACGAGGTATCACCTGTTTGCAAAGTGTCAGGGAACTGGAAATATAACGTAGTGACTGGTTAAGTATCTTTGAACTTGTTGTTGGCAGATTTATTTTGAAAGTTAGCAGTTGTCGTTCGTTGGATTTGGTATTTTTATTAGATATAGCAACGTAAAGTTGAGGTTCACCCATGCTCTTCTTTGGCTTTCGAAATATTTACAGTTTTAACATTCAGGAAAAATCATTTGTTATTGGCGCTTATACTCGAAATTGTTGTTTTTGTTTTTTTGTTTTGTTATGAGCGATTCCTAACAACAACAGCTTTCGTTGGCAAGTCGGTCTTATCCCCCCATCTCATTTGAGTACTAAGGTTGTGTTTGGTATTTTTATTTATTTTTTTTGCGTAAAGACCACTAGCTCGATCAATTCCTTCCCCTTATTTAAAAGTATGCAAGTAAATGTCAATGCTTTCCCTTCTAATATTGCTCACTGAACAAAATTTGGGTGAGTACTTTACGTTTTTCCATGACGTTCTCGTTATTAATTTGATTTCTTTGGCTACATAATTGCATAAAATATCAGCATATGTGAATTAGTGGTAAAGACATTTTCGTACACTTTCATCGTGACTTTGATAAAGGGCTTTGTTGATATTACATGTGTATGATAAGTAGAATCATCAATTGAAGGGGAAAATTCTAACCTCTTTATCATGGCCTCCATTACGCAGTATTTGCATTATAAGCAGGCGTCAAAACTACATAAAAAAACTGTGCATCCATAAGTACCAGGAAGACATTTGTCGAAATATATCAGTGGAATAATTTATTTTTGATTAAATGCAGATTTTTGACGATGCATGGTGAAATTGCATTTTCAAAATCTGTCATCTATGTTGACACTTCTGGAATTGAATTGCCTATGTATTTGTCAGAAAAATGGACAGATTTCCCAAGTCGACATTGATTTCCTAGCATTTTAGGGGGAAACCTTACCAAGGGATAGGCAGGCCATAGGGAAAATGAGGTGGTTGCATACTATTTTGTTTTTGTACCAAGTGTAAGTTAATGAATTGTGACATTATTTATTAAATGTAATTGAAACCCTACTCGGCTCAGATAAACGAGGATATTCACAGGTAGTAAACTGCATGGAAAGGAGTCCAATAGAAAATAATTGTATTTGATGAATGTGCCAGATGCTGGTTTGGTCTGCATTGCCAGGAGTCACGCCACACTTTTGCTTACGAAATCGAAGCATAACTTGTTAATACATCACATGAAATGTGCAAATGATATTTCAGAATGAATAATATTTCACTCCATTTCTTTAAACTGGGTTACCTGTTGTCCCTACCACAGTATCCCTCAAAGCTCTGCTTAAAAATTCCTCATCTTCTCAGTGTCTTATGCGGTTTTATTGGTGATAAAACTTTATTCAGGCAGCAAAACTGTCAATGCAAATCGTCCGTTTTAACACCTACGTACTCTAATAAATGGTACTGATTTTAATTTGATATTGAATGCCTCGGTTCATTTTCAGAGATGGACAAAAGCTGCACGGAAAATTTCATTGGTGAAAACGAATGCAAATTTTTGACGTCTGCAAGAATGTTTTCTAGGTAGCCTGATCATTTTTATACCAAAAAAGTCCTGCTAGAAATCTGTTGGATGTAGTTTCTGTTTCCTCGATTGTACATTTGATTATAAGATGTTTGTTAGTATGCCCTGCCACACACGCAATTACCTCCTTTGTACATATACATATCTTTGTAAATAAAAGAGAACTATTTGGGTTTTGCAATAATAGTATGCAAACTAAACCGGTTGGTTGTTCCATCAATCCAATCATCCAAGCAAAGAAAAGTTGTATGTACATCTTGGAATGCTTTTGGCAAACTGGTATTACAACGCGCTCTAATATAGTTGGTTATATACTCTTTAACATTTTGTCTTATGTACGTAATCCCAAATTAGCATTTGTTCTAATCTATAGGCGACCAGCTTTCTTCACCCGATAAGAAGCTACTATGGTTTTGCATAAGAGGAAATATTAACAAAGTAAGCTACTTGTAATGCACGGCGATTTTCTTTCATAGTATTCAAGTAACTCTTGCATAACATTTCCCAGTTAGCTCTTAAGAATAAGAAGTCCAGCAATGAACTGAAAAAGCTGCGGTGGTAAACCCAAGTAAGAGATGCTGATAAGTCATACTTCCTTACATCAAAAGATATCTGTAGCAGTGCAGTTCAGTTCATTACCCCCAATGGCCAAAGAAATGAATTCACAAGTGCAGTATAATAATCTGGATTAATGATTTGATACAGTGAACAGAATCGAAAGTTTGTATATTTGTGTGGGAATTTTGAATTACTGTGATAAAAAACCAATGCAGTATTACAAATTGTACCATAAATAATCATGGCTTCACCTTTTAGGATAGTCAGAATTGCTATGGTATTGGAGGAATTTTCTTATCAAAGAGCAGTATTTGCCCAATGGAATGGAACTGTTCTACAGGAACCAAATAAGCCAGATTTCAGTCTGTCAGTGAGGTAACAATTATTTCTTTAAAACGATAATATCCTTTTATTATAAACGTGGTATCACTAAAACAATCTGATTGTCTGCAGTTTCATAAAGGCATATATTGATAATTTTAAAAGCAAGGCCACAAAAAGCAATGTACGCATAGAAACAACACTGATCACTGCTACAGGCATTGAATACATTGTATTGTAAAAGGTCATTATTTCAAGCGTTTTTATTGACCAGTGATACTTTGAAAAGGAACGGGCTAGATTAAATCCCGTCTTTAGGAATCTGGGCAAGTTGATTGTACACATATTTTACATGGATCCGAGACGTTTTAAGAAACAGCATGTATAAAATGTTTTAAAAAACGTCTCTGCTCATCAAAGAGTTCAGCTTTAATTATGAGCATAACAGTTAACTTGACCGTTGGTTAAAAAGCAAATAAGCGAGTACTGCTGTATGTACAATATATTTAAATTAAGGAACCCCTTGCTCTAGGTTGAAAATCTTCATTGGTCTACGATGACGAACGAAGCCTTCCTCTGTGAGGGATGAACGTGCACCCCCGTTAGGTGATGGGCACTATCAATAAAAACTTCATCTTGTAATTCATCCACTGACGGAAAGTTGACGATGTCAAACGAACAATCAAGCACCGAGTCAAATTGGGTTTCAATCGCAGCATCGCTGACTGGGGTTGGTGGTAACCACGTATCACTCGGTTTCTCCACTATGGTTGGCCAGTCTTCATCCCAGCATAGGTTATGATTGGTTTCACGCTCGTCCGCTGGCAAAAGGGCGCTAGTGTCAGCATCAGTTACATTAAAAATCTCAGTCACTTTCATCCTATTTTTATCGTCCAAGTAATAGAACGAGATTAACGCATCTTGTTTTTGTGTCACTTCCAAAATCTGATCAAAAGTGTCAACGTGGGTTTCCCAATCTTCTGGTTTGTGGGCTTCCCATTGGAATGCAGCGTTGGCAATATCCACTGCTTTGCGCTCTTTTGCATCAGCACTAATGGCCGAGCTGAGTGGTCCTCTGACATCGGTGTCAACCTGCTTGCTAGAGCTGGAAGGCAGATCCACAGTGAAGTCAAAATTGACCCTGCCAAGTACTCGCTCTACAGGAGAAGGCCTAGAAACTTTGTCATTCAGCGATGGCAGGCGTTGCCTGTAGTATGCTGGTAGGTGAGGCTTTGCCTTGATGCTGAATCCATCATCTGGTTCATAATCATACTCAGTGAGTGCCAATTGACAAGTGAATCTAGGGAGGAAAGTCGATTGTGAATATGCAAAATGGCCAAGTTCATTAGTTTTGGCAATGTGGTGCAATTGCACCAGAGGCTAGAATTGTTATGGACTTACTTAGCACTGTAAATGTGGCGATGTTTGTTGAAATTTTGGATGGCATGTTGAAGTTTGGCTATGAGCCTCTCGACAAGTGCTATGGAATCTTGCTGCAGTTTTGGCAAAAGCTGGATCAACCTGATGGACATGGAATATTTTGGTCAGGAAAGGTTTTGGTAATGTCCAAATTTGCAGTAAGTTTTGAAGCGTTGAAAAACTTACTTGACACATATCACATATGCTATATCCAGTGTAAGGACGTAAGGCAAGGTGAACACAGAGAGAATCCTCATGGATTTATGTTTGAATATCCAGTTAACGAGTCCCTTGTTCATTGAGGTACATGCTTCTTCAAGCACTATTGGAAATAATAAAAAAAACGCATTGCAAATGAAACATCTCCAGCAATCAAAGACTTGTAGCAGGGTCCACATCAGAAATGTTGGTTAATTTGCTGATCAAACACAAATGTAAATAATGCACGTTTACACTGCACATTGTGTGCTCACCTATAAGCACTGCATCAGGGAGATCTTCGAGAAGAGCTACTTCCTTTCGGAGATTGCAACCCTTGCAGTCGAGACGCTCAGATTCCTCTTCGATGACATCATCAGAATCAGACAATGGAATACAAATGCTAGTCTCCTGTAGCTGTAGCGTGGAATGCATTTCAATACATCTGGTACAAGCTATCAGATCTAGGAAATGAGAAGAAAAACAAGTCTGAATACTGGTATATGCATCCTTCTTTCCAATTAGTTTGCAAAGGAAAATCAATGTTAATTTATGTCCATCTTTACTTTCGGCACGGTTTCACTAGCAGACACACTAGACATAATTTTACACCTTTACTGTCTGTGATTATGCATAACATTGGCGCAATGTCAACCAGTTTTTCGCATGGATTTTTTTTCGCTTTATATGATAAATGTGTGTTACATTCGCCTTAATTACCAAGAAATCCTTCTCAGTGATAAAATGGTAAACAGAACAAAAATGAAAACAAAATTTGATTCCCAATAGTTTCAGTGCATGTAGTGGCATTTGCAAAACGTGGATTAATTGCTCAGCTTGAAAATGACCTGCAGCATTCATGCTTGCATGTCACCACATCTCAAGTTGCTAAGGCGCAGCTCCGTTTAACCTTCACAAAGTTTAGTAAATAATATGAGATCAATGACACGCGAGAAGATGACGGGTCACCAACACATTTATTTCCTCGTGTGTTAAAAGCAGTTTCTTGATTTGGAACATTCATCTCCACTATTATACATGTATTAGTTTCGTTCAAGGAAATCATGTATTCTTACCATTTCTTTGTAAGAATTGGAGGGCATCATCAAACCCCTGTTTGCACATTTGGCTCAGAATTTCAGGATGCGGTGGGAAAAGCACCCTCATGAAGCGATAGAAGTTCTGCGCAGACAACTAAGATAATACATACATGATTAGATTTTCAAGTGAAAGTGCATGATTCTTTGAAGCATTTTTCAAACGCTCTCGACTCTTACCTCAATACTTGTGTTGGCCAAATTGACCTGAAATAAGTTATAGCTGTTGTCCCGAGGGCAGATGTCACACTCTCCACAGAATGGTGATACTGTTATAGTTTTCTCATCTAGCACTGGGAGGTTGTCGCTATAACAACCATCGATATAACGCTGAAATCAACCAAATTGATTTATATGTAGCTTGCAAAGTATGTATCAGACAAATAAAAAACTCAAAGACTAACTAATACATACCACTCCACGATAAGTAGGTGGAAAGATTCCGGAAAATATAGGAATAAAACTGCTGCATAATAATGCCTGGAAAGAAAAGAAAATGAAATTACTGCTATAGAAAGTCCAAGAACTAGCCATAGCCTATTTGATCAAGGTTGAAGCAATTGGACCAACATCGTGAATTAGTGCACAAAACTAAATTCCTCACACAGTAATCGCAATAGAATCACTGTCGCTAAATATTTTTCTTGTCTGGGCCCTGACGTAAAAAAAATGTTATCGACTTTTCGTCCTGTAACAGGGACATACATTATGCGAGGACAAAAGCCGGTTTGTAGGCCGGAGAACTAACCCAGCATTTGCCATCATTGATTTTGGGAAACCATGAAAACCACAACCGGGTTAGCTGACACAGGGTTTGAACCCAAGTCTCCATAATACTATAACCACTAAGCCACCAAGCTCGGTGTAGTGGAGTATTTAACAAGTTACAAAGTATATATGGTGTGACTGTACCACTTTGAGAATTTATTCAAGAATGTACTTTGAATATATCTAATTTAAACTGTGTGCATGGCCTAATATATTTTTCCTCGATGATCGAATGGTGAACTTGTGCTTGGAATTTTGCCCGCAGCTTTTTGCTTTTTAGGTTATTAGAACACTTCCAACTGCCAGAACTTGACATAATAAGTACCTGAACAAGTTCTTCTTTGCTCGCATACTCTTTGATGATCACGTTTTTGCCATCAGAAACTCGTGTGACAGAGATGTGCAGCCTTCCTGTGCATCTTATGTGGGCATCATCAGGCAAAACGGTGGTCATCCGATCCCGCAAAATGGCTGTGACGTCGAACTTTGGGCTAAATGGTCCCAGTAGGAAGGTCCGAGCAGTAGTGGCCAGTTTTAATACCTCACTCGTCATCAACCCTTCAAATGAAAAAAATATAGTAGTTTAGTTAAATATGGCCACATTTTTGGCAATCCCGGCATATGATCTATGAGATTACTATATCATGACAATGAATTTTCACTATCCACTAATAATTTACTCATGATTTGTACGCATTGCCCTACGACAGCTTGCAAATTTGAATTTCCCGCTATTAGTGACGTCACGCTTGAACAGAGAGGACGACGGGAAATCGAACGCGAGTTTTCCTAACTGTCAGTTGTCACATTCGCAAAGGAATGTTGTTATTAATTTGTTGAAAAATGTCTAGGATTTGGATTACTTTCTTTTTTCAATCGTGAATTCGAAGGCGCGTGTGTTCCGTGTAAGTTCGTGACTCTGAAAAGGAATGACAGAAAAAGAAAAAGAAGCAGAAGAATGCACTAAGAGCCAATATGTAACCTGCTAATTGACCATGGAGACTATCATCGTAGTTTACAAAAAATACGAACTGTCACATCATGGAAATGTATCGATTGGATTACGAAGAAGAAAATAAATTAAGGGTAAGCCCGTCTATTTCAGTAAAATGGGTAAGCCCATACTACACATTACATGATGGGACTCCAGTACATGTACATGTATAAACTTGCATCATTTCCCGGCATGTGTAATTGATCTTCATGTAGACTTAGGCCTGTCATACAGTAGATTCAGTGCAGCAAGGTGCTGTCGATTAACAAATACTGTACACTTAAATGTTGTATACCCCATTCTATAATCCAGGGTCATAAGATTTTATTTTATCACGTGCTATAGTCAAATCAACGAGAGAGGACAAAAATGGCCGCCGTTCAACCAATAGGATGCCATTTCCTGTTTGCGATTC
>JAQFYZ010001607.1:0-22168 GCA_034695085.1 Cylindroiulus punctatus
ACTTCAAAAAATAAACTTTCAAAAGGCCCCGCGGGGAAACTTTGCACAGGGCCCCGCAAATGTTCGGGCCGGCACTGACTGTAATAAATAATAGCCTATACGCATAAAATTATTAGTTTGTGGAACACAGCAACATGCATAAGGCATAAAAATACTCCATACCACTACCAGTACGAAAGCATTTGTGAAATAGGGCCCAGCCCATATTTTTCCAGTCCATGATGTGTAAGCTGCAAACTTGTACATATTTGTGGAATAGAGTCCGGGACTGTTACATGAATCAGAACAAACACGAGTGTTTATTGCAAGCTGCCTTATACCATTCGTGCATCGATAACCGCAAATACAGCAGTGCTGTGCTCAAATACAGGGATAGCTGCAGGGTATGAATATAATGGCCAAGTTGTTTGTTCAGCCGATCACTACTCGTTTCCTCGAAAAGTGAGTGTACTCCAGCTGATGTGTGGTGCGTAAGACACGGTTAATTAACTGTTTCCTAATCTCCTGTTTGGTCATGTCTGGGTTTACCCCAATAAGATTACGTGCATGCATGTACTGTACATGTAGGTTCGTGGGGAACGACAACTGCACGAGCATGGCTGAAAAGCCATCAAAGTATGGGGTCCAAACGTGGCATTTGGACGGTTCATAACGTCCAATTTCGTTCAACATCAAATTAGAGCGACGTTAGATTAGTAGGCCTAAATCATGATCTTACCTTTCCAAAACCAGTCGTAATATACAAAAGAACACAGCCAGCGGCCAAGCGTAATAAATATCTTCGAATTTCGCGTATTTCACATCTTCCGTATCTTTCAAATCTGTCCAAGTGATGTTCGGCGGTAACCAAATGTCGGGATTCCAGAACCACTCGGAAAAATTTTGGTACACCTCCATGGCACTATCACCGCATAAAATAAATGAAAACTATGACGAAAACACGAACGCCGATTTTCATCACATCTATGGCAACGCCCCCAGCTTGTTTTCGCAGCATTTTCATCAAGCGTACTTCGTTGGGCAGCCCAACACCATTAAGTGCAGTTTCATTGGTGCACCAACCTTAGTCAACACCCACCAATGGCAGACGATTTATGGAGAGGGGCCATCCATAAATACGCTGGTTGAAAAATTGTGAACGGTGTTGACACGAGGTATGTATCACTCCCTATTGTATTAATTTGTAAGTTATATCAACTTCTGTGACTGTGCGGTTGTTGACCTGGGTGCGTGAGTATTATCTGTTAAAACAACATGCGTTTCATCGCTGAAGCTGTGATTATATATAACATACAAGTCTGCATCTGGATCTTGACAGCTAGACCCTGTTGAAATTCAAGCATGGTCCTTCTACCTCCTTATTTTTTTTAATCTCAGTTTACAAATAATTCTAGGTGTGCGAGAGACATCGAATAAAGTACAACTCATTTGCATCACTCCGACCATGCCGCGAAAAGCCCAACGGGACAGAATGAACCGCTTGAAGCAGCAGAATAGCTCTGTGAGATTCTCTTCTGGCAGTGTCTTTGCACTAGCGCAATGTGCTTGTTTGTAACTATTAGTTATTCTATTTAGGGTGCTGATAATAACGATGGAAAGCAAGAAATGAAAAACGTAGGCTATGCCGCCATTATAAAAGAAAACGAGAACTTTGAGAAATACTACAAGGTGTGTAGGGGTCTGTTGCTTATGATTTGATACATCAACGTATAAACGAATTCGAACTTTTGCTTGCAGACTCAACAAATTGTTCCCGAAGGAGAATGGGACCAGTTTATGACTTCCCTGCGGCAAAATCTGCCTACCACGTTTCGGATTACGGGTTGCAAAAGGCATGTTATCGTGTACCATTTTATCATTATAGGATTATGTAAATTTTGATTTTAATGTTATTATTGTCTTTGTGTTTTAGTGAGGCTAAACTGCTGCTAAAGGTGATAGAAGGCGAATACTTCTCCAAGCTGGCAAAATCCACAGAGGATGAAGATTCAGAATTTGCAATGTTTAGTTTACCTTGGTAATTAAACGTAACTTTTAAAAAACTTTTTCCTCATTGCATAAGTATAATTTTTCATGTTGTGTGCGCTTTCCTTCAGGTACCCAGATAAATTTGCTTGGCAAATGAATCTAACTCGCAAAATAATTCGCAAGACAGAAGGCTATGAACGCCTCCACAACTTTCTCATTTCCGAAACTGCTGGGGTAATCTTCGTTTATGGTATTGTCACATTTGGACAGTGCGTACGATTGCTACAGGTTTTCTTTTTAATGTTTATAGGGCAACATAAGCCGACAAGAGGCTGTCAGCATGATACCTCCCCTGGTTCTTGATGTACAGCCAAATCATAAAGTTCTTGACATGTGTGCAGCACCAGGCTCAAAAACTGCACAGCTTATCGAGATGGTTCAGGCCAATGACAAAGTAGTGCCAGGTATTTAAACTGTCAGTGTGAAAGTTAACCATTTGCACATGTTAACAAAATCGTGAATATGTATGCGACTTTTACAATATTTGCAGATGGACTTGTGATAGCAAATGATGCAAATAACAAGCGCTGTTACATGTTGGTTCATCAAGCAAAGAGATTACAGAGTCCATGTTTACTAATAACCAACCATGATGCTGGAGCAATGCCCAATATTATATTACAAGAGGTGTCCTTGCTATCTTATTCTTGGAATTTAATGTTGCCTATTATTACTAAATTGTTTTAGTCCAATGATGTAATAACTTGTAGTGGCTAGTTGTCAGAATTCTTCTCAATAATTTGTTGTTGTATTATATTTAAAGGGCATGCAGCTTAAATTCGACCGAGTACTGTGTGATGTACCTTGCAGGTGAGAACAAATCAGGAACTAAGTATCTGTAATTACATGTTTGTACCAATATAATGCTAATTTCCTTATCTTTGGTAATGTCTAAATTCAAAGTGGGGATGGAACGCTGCGAAAGAACATCGACATATGGACAAAGTGGAATCTTGCAAGTTGTCTTAATTATCACCAGTAAGGAGTTTCCTAAATGCCTGCATATAAAATATACCATCACACAATTTTTCAAACGTGTTCACTTTTCCAAAGTATGCAGGCTAGAATTCTCAAAAGAGGTCTTGAGTTACTGGAGGTTGGAGGGAAATTGGTATATTCAACGTGTTCCCTATGCCCGATGGAAGATGAAAGTGTGATACACCACATTCTTGCCTTATACAAAGGTAAAAAAACCTTTGATCATTTCAGCACGTGAGAATGAGCGATATGGATACTGATAAAACACTTGCAGGTTCTGTACAATTGGTGGATGCCACCGAACAGTTGCCTGGTTTAAAATCAGTGCAAGGTTTGAGTGACTGGAAGATGATGAGCAGGGACCTTGTGCCTATTTCCAGCCCCGATGACATACCAGAAAAAGACAAAAAGTTGATCAAGGATTACATGTTTCCTCCCAGTAAAGAGGATGCTCCGAAATACAATCTCCACAGATGGTGATTTTTGCTCTATTCTCAGCTACTAGATACTCTACCATAAACCATTTTACTTTGAATGACATTACTGTCTGCTAAACTGAACAATATTCTGATCAAGTTGTAAACTTCTAGCATGCGGATTTTGCCCCACCATCAAAATACTGGAGGTTTCTTTGTCGCAGTTTTAGAAAAAGTTGCCCCGTTTCCATCAGAGGTTTCAAAACAGGAATGGGCAATGGCACACGAAGGTATTGAAACTTCCACAAATTTAAAGTTGTGGTGTAAAATTTCATTTCTCAAGTAATTCTTTTTCATGTACAGCTAAAGATACAGGATTTTGGGTCCCACCAAATAAAAAAAGAAAAATAATGGGCTATAGGGAAGATCCTTATGTGTATTTCCAAAATGATGAAAAGCTCTGGACAAATTTACAGTAAGTGTGACTGTTCACAATAAGCGTCAGTGAAAGGTCGCAACATTTCGTCTCAATCTTCTACGCAATTTACAGAGTTGTCTTTCAAGTGGATCCTAGCTTTGACCATACCCTCATGCTAACACGTTCGCAAGAGGGCCGAAAAAGAACGCTATACTTCACCAACAAATTAGTTAAAGAAATTATAACTAGGAATGAAGATAAGCTGAAGGTACGGAATTTGGGGAGATATTTTGACAGTAAAATATAACCACTGATAGTTTCCCTAAAGTTTCTCAAATATAGCCTACATAAGTAAACCAGCTTTCATATTTTCTTAAAACTATCATTTTAGATGCATTTATGCCATTTTGAATGAAATTGTATACTTCCATAAAATCATCACCAATTATAGTTGAATAATTGTTGAAATACTTCTGCTCAACTTTTAGATCATTAATACTGGAGTTAAACTATTTTGCCGCTGTGATAACAAGAAATTAAGCCCAACTGAATATCGTCTGACACAAGAGGTAATTTCTAGCTGAATATTTACGAAATAATTATTCACTAAATATTTATTAGCATATTGTACTCTGCAAAAACTACCATTCATTCTTGAATTTTGTTTGTTTAGGGGCTTCTGACAATCTTGCCTTATTTGAAAAGCAGAGTCGTTCCTGTCCAAAAGTCAGACATAGTTTACTTGCTCAGCAACGATTTCCCTGTCCTAGAGAATTACAGTGAAAAAGCTATAGAAGCATTAAAGCCTTACAGTATGTGTAATTATTGTAACCTATTTAATTGCTTGGGCGCCTCTTTAATAATTGAATATGCTTTGACTTTCAGATAATGGGAGCTTAGTAGTTGTTTGTGAAGAGGAATACAGTGCTACAAGGCATGCTATTCACAATTTGTTAAAAGAATCATTTGCCACAAGTTATTGACCATCATTACACATTTTTAGCCCAGAGAAATTGTACATTGGCCTGTGTGCTTGGAAAGGAGCAAACTCACTCAGAGCATATGTGCCGAAAGATGACCAACTACACTTTTTGAGGTTATGTGGGGTGGATACCTTTAAGTTTGGTAAGCATTAGTGTTAAATGCTCGAATTTTTCAATAAATTATTATTTTGCTTACCTGTATCAATGCATCGCCAGGATAGTCTTAATACACACTTAATGTATTCGGTTCACAAATTGCAGTTGAGACATCGGTAATTATTCTACATACACTTTGTATCTTCTAGAACCCAAGAAGTTCAAACCTGAAGAAGCAAATGACGAGTTAGTTTTGGAATCTGAGGCAGATGGAAACAACATGGATACCAAAGATTGCGACCTAACATCAAAAGACCAAGAAGATTGCATCATGGATGCAGATGCTGAAGGAACTGAAGTTGTGACTTAAATGTTTTGCCAAGGCAATGTATTGGCACTTTTAAAACGTGTGTGGAGCAATATGTTTGGTGATCCCTGGTGCACGTTTGTAATAAAATCTTATTATAGTCATTTTCTATATTCAATTCAATTCCATTCTATTCAACTCTGTACCCTGAAATAATTCCATGTGTTACAAAGTGGCAATTTACATCAACTAGGCCAAGCATGATCAGTAAACCAGAGCTGGACCTTTATGAAATTTTTTGAATTTCTTATGGTAATATGCATGCAGGAAAAGAATTAAAATTTAAAATGGTCATGCCATTCCTGAAGGCATTCATTTTGAATATTTTTATTACAAATTCAAAGCTCTTTATAAAATACATACTTGTGAGACTTAGTTTGCCATGATTAAATTTTCCAGATTTGAAGTTATCACCAGCAGCAATCAATTTTCTTATGATTCTGGGTTTGCTGACAACGGAAATTGCTTATGATCTACGATGTTTTATTTTTTGAATGCAATAAAATCCACTATAAAAGGTGATACGGACTAATTAAAAATTAACAACCCACCATTAACAAAAAATCTAAAATGCTATAATGAGAATAAATACACCATTACAGAGAAGTCAGGCTTCTGCTGAATTTCCCTTGTTTCGTCGCCCAAGTCCAGACAGAGTTGATTTACCTTAAATATTTTAAGAAAAGTCCCTAAACCCCAGATTTTCAACTGTTCCTATTTCAAGCCAGAAGAAATCAAAAGCTAAGACTTCACAAAATAGTTTTTATGCTTACTAGGTGGTGGGTTGAGTTTCGACGTTAGGTGAACAAATGGTTCAATCAGCGTGCTTCGGTCTTTCGCAGTCACTTCATAGACTTTCACTAAAATACCAAAAATGTTGAATAAATATCATGTTTAAAGTTTCAATCAAAAAATCGCAAACAGCAATTGCTTGCTTTTACTTTGCTGGAACTATTTCCCATAGGTGTTGAACTTGATAATTATCAAATAAAAATATTCCAAGCAAGTTGTTTGAATCTCATATGGATTAATCTGTGTGTGAAACTTATGAACTCACCCTTTTCTCGACTGGCCCAAGATAATGCAATAGCATGATCAACCTGCCTTTCTGCTTGTAAATCCTTTTTATTTGCTAGTACGATGATGGCAAGCTGCATGGAAAGTTAACAAGGAATATAGCAATATGCCAGCGTTAATTTACACTTCTAAGAAGCCTCAAAGAGCATACCTCTTTCTTTTCACGATTTCTGTCAATGTCTTTTTTAATATAATCAATGGTTGTGAATGAATCTTGATTGTTTATTGAATAAACAAGAACAATTCCCTGGGTGGAAATTAAAAAACTAAAACATAAACATAACATGCACTGGCCATAACACAAAAAGGTTAAACGTTTATAGACTTACATCTGCAAAGCTCAAATAATGACGAGGCACTTCCCTCGCTCGTGGCTCCTAAAAGAACAGAGATGACGACATTTTTAAACCATGGAGAGTATGTACGAGTTGAATCTTTAATAGCGACAACATATTCACAGAGTCGCAGTGAGATGCAATTCGATGCAAGGGGGGTGGGGGTGGGGGGTTGTAAGGGAAACAACTCGTGTTCGATCATCAAGTACATTGCTGCTCAAAGAGCATTATTAAGTCGTAAGAGCACGTCTTTCCCCATGACCTTTGACAAGTAGTCAACTTTACATTTGGCACAAGCAGTTTCATCTCACTCTAATTCTGCAGATGTGTTGCCACCATCAAAGATCAAATACACGTTGATAATACGGATTGAATTCACACTACATGCAAATAAGACGTCCAGAAAAATATTCGAATAAAACAGTCAAAAGTGCTTGTGGTGAACCTGAATATAGCATTTAATATTGAAAAACTTTGTTAAAATTCATAAAAATTACCAATCCTGAGGTATCATAAAACCTCAACTTTTCTTTAATCCCTCTGTCACTTTCTATGTTAGCAACATAGACATCTTCTATCGTCGGTGTTATTTCCTGAAAAAATTAAAGCTTTGAAGTGCAAATAGAGCCTTTTATACTATGACCATATCAATAACGGAAGGCAGACTCACATTTTCAGGAATGAAATTGCCATAGATCAGCTGTTCCAACAAGGACGTCTTGCCACATTCCCTTTGACCGAAAACCAAAACTTTGCTAGTTTTTCCCATTCTTATAAACAGTGGTCAAGAACGCAGTGGGACTCTTCAAATTACCGTAGCCCCATAATATGTAATTCGTCGAACGATGAAATAAAAAGCTAAAACTATGAACGCATCCTAAAAGAAAAGATCTAAAACCTTCATGTTCGTAAATTCCTGTTTATGGCATTTTGCAGACGATTTTATACTCATTTGACACCCCCCCCTTTTCACCCATAATGCTTAGCTGTATAACAATGCCAGTTCGATCAAATACAGGATAATTAATCATCCCCTTGATTGTAGATTTAATCAAATTGCAATTAACGAATGATATCAAGTACTTGTTTCTATCAATAAGAAAATATCTTAAAGAAGGCTAAACTTTATTTTATTCGAAATCTCCAAAATTAGTTTTACAAAGCGAGTCTAGATGGCGCCCTCAACATGAGAGGCATGTGGCAACCAGGTTGTTGCCATGGCAACTACCATGATGCCTATTTAATTACAGGGTACCCAAACAGTACTGTTTATTCTCAAGGCGGGGCCGTAAGGTTGGTCACGCGATTTTAACGTAAACAAATGACTCAAAAGCGGCAAAATCAGTTGGTTGGCAATATTGCCGTGGCTATGATGCTGTCAAAAAGGCTCATGCACCGATATCTACATGTATACAAATTGTGATGTTTATTTTGTCACTCCCTCAATTTGTAATGCAATAGTATTATCATTTTTATTCAAAAAAATTTGGAAATTGCATTGCCAGTCCAAATGCTAACTGCAAAATGCAATAATCGATGCCTGTCTATACTTGTTGCGCTTGAACTCTAGGCTTTCACAGCGGCAGTTATGACATGCTCGCAGCGCCCCAAGTGTCATTTTCAGCACGCGAAATCGCGCAGTGCTAAAGAATTTGGCCAAATACGACCTTATAAATCGGTAACCTATTCTCCGCTAATGCTAATTAGACTATAAGTGGTATTGTGAGGATTTAAAAAAAAAGGTAAGAGGTGCTAGTTAAGAAAGCGCTCACGAACACACACTGAACGTCTAATGAGAAAATAAAATGCTTGCATAAGTGGGTCTGTTTACTATCAAGGTTTTCCTTTCAGGTTGCAAAAATGATATCCACTTTCCATGGTGTTGGTAGGGGCGCAGCTCTAGCACACAGCAACACAAAAATGCTCAACCTTTCAGCTGTATTTCGGTGTCAGCAGTTGGGGAGTGAAACACGCTTCTCTCTTCGTGCTTTCAAAGTCATTTTCGCCACCATGTCTTCTACCGCGTCTAAAACACTAACTATGGAAAATTTAAATCCTCACATCAAAACTATGGAATATGCAGTGAGAGGACCAATTTTGATCCGTGCTGCTGAGATAGAAAAGGAGCTTGAACAGGTAAAGCATCTTTGAGCTTCCTTTTGTTCCATGGCTTGTTCCTGTTGTGATCATGCAATGATGGGTCGGGTCGTGCAATTATTTTACTATACTTTCTTAAAAAGTCACTGTACTATCTTACTAAATAAATGTTGGCAACCGTCTACTGAATTGCTATTATTATATTCTAAAAATATGGCACTGGTGATTTGGGATAGTTCAAGGTAGTATACGAGCATTCACGCATATAGCCTGCAAAGATGAATTCGGCTTGAACAGTAATTACGGTATTTTCTGAGTGATGTCTGGGTATAAAAAATGTGAAAAAAATCTTAAATGATATTGTAGCCCACTTGTATCGTACCCCATACTTATACTCATATGGTCCTCCTACTTAAATAATGGCCTACTAACATTTACATGTATAGCATATAACGCGCGCTTTGACACAGTATATTTAAATGTTTGGGTGTTTAATTAATTTCCGCTTTCGACATGTAGTTGACCTTTGTTGTTACAATACTCGGACTGCAGTTCACTTCCAGGTCAATAAGACACTGCCCCAATGCCCAAAATGCCCCTACCCAGCAGAAAATATTCCATGTCAAATTCAAATAAAATTGAAATTATTTTGCCATTTATTGCAGTTTTTACATTAATAGAAAAATAATTGCAATTTATTTCAATATGACATGGAATATTTTTTGCTGGGTAACTCCATGTTAACCCCCTCACTTTCGACGTTCATACAGTATGTACATGTAACACATGGACGATCCCAGATAAATGTCAAGAGTTCACAGAACAGGCGTAAAGACGCTGTTTGCAGTAGAGAATTCAAATTGTGCGTTTGTGACTAGTAATTATAATTAAATTCCAATTAATTAATTTTATGGAAGATAGCAGACGTTCAAATATTGTCATCACTTTTTCGATATTTTCAGACCCCCATGTCAACAGTTGTCATAACATTTAGAACCCCTCAAATGATCACCATTGATCAAAAATGTTTCGAATTCAACGCACTATTTATATAAATGAGACCAGAAATGGTAAATGTTGTGCTCACCAAAGTAATAATGAAGCGAATGATATGAAAAAAGTAAAAACGCTATGTGCGACATATTTTGTTTATCAGAACAGGGTTTTAACCCAACAATTTCATAAATAACAGCAATGATGACATCCTCATCATGAGACTGATGGCATATAATACCAGTCTTGAACATCCCCATATGGTCACTAAACCAATATGAAGGCAGATTGCAAAAACGTTGTCAATGGCAACCAAACTGTTGCAACTGGCAAATCATGAAAACATGAGTGGTCGATTGTATGCAAAATTATTTGCAACAGAAGGTAAAATAGCTTTTGTGTGCAAGCTTAATCATGTGCAAACGATATGTAGTAGACATTATGGTCAATAAGCAGTTCGTTAGTATAGAAAAGTTTTTTACTGCAGACGAGGGCAGTGCAGAGATCAGTGTTACTGATCTCAGATCGGGAAATCAATACTTAAGGAAAATGGGATTGAAGCAAGCACTGCCTCGAAACAGTGCGTTCATTTATTGAGGAATTAAATCAGACCATCATTTCATATCGCATGTCCAAGATTAATTGGCACTGAGCCAACATGAATTTCCTACCCAAATTACACCATCGATTGTTGCTGTGTGCCCTTCCTGGAAAATTGACTAATCCGTAATGTGAAATTTATCAAACAGGCGTCAATTATCCGCCACACGTTTCATTGTTAAATTACACAATGCACTAGGGGTGGACTACTGAAATTCAATTTTAAAGGCCGCATTTTAAATCTGCAAGCTTAACTTCCTGGTCACGCCAGATTTCAAAGAGACGAAACTCAGTATTATAGTGGGGCGACATTACATTTAATGGCTTGAATGGCATTGGCTTGTCCAGGGTGAGCCAGTGGATTGAAATTGATTTTATCAAAGCACTGAGGCTGGACAAAAGGAAATTTAAAAAGATGGTATGAGTGGAAGCCCAACCAAAAAAGTTTTATCATCTTCACAAAAGATAAAACAGATGACATTTCAAGATCATCTTCAAATGATGACATTTGAAAATCTTGCAATTTAAAATTTTAGTAAAAGTAGATTGTAAGAAATTAAAAAATTGTCCATTTAATTTTCGTTTTCATAAAGACATAATTAAAAAAAATTTTGATAAGTGAAAATGAATATTAGAAAACGGTGTATGGGGAATTGCATATGTATAAATTTCAGCTGGACGAATTTATTTTGAATGACAAACATTTCATGGTGTGGATTTTAGAAGACAGACTACCAGTAACCTGAAAATCAAATTTCAGATTGTATACATTTTGGCTCACATTTATGCCCACACTCAAGCTGGGCCCAATGACAATAAGGACGCAAAAAGGTCATACCAACATAGACCTCATAGGTCTGCGATAAATATAGAGTCGCCCTGTAAATATTTTACGTCGCTTTTAGCAGGTAATCAGTTTCCAATTAAGATTTTGCAAGTCAATATCAGAGGTCTACCTACAGTTAATGGAACGAACAAAACCTTGAAACTACAAGCTGAGTGTATAATGATGTTTCCTAAAAAAGATATTTCAGCGCAGTCATTCTTTCTTTTTAATTTTTTGTTTTACCCGTGCAGGGAGTCAAAAAACCATTCAAAGAAGTGATACGTGCCAACATTGGGGATTGCCATTCCTTAGGACAGCAGCCTATAACGTTTATCAGACAAGTTAGTAATGCACTGAATAAAAACATTGAGTTGACAGAAACTGTGTTCAAAAATAATCCATTACATACATTTCCCAAATTTTTGAACGCCGCTCTAAGCTACCATAAAAAATTAAAACTAGCTGGTTCAATGATATTTTTCAAAAATATTTGGACATTTTCTAATTTAAAACAAAATAGATTCGTCGTCGTAATTGGTATCTAAACAAAAAAATGAAATTGCCAGCACTCATCCAAAAAGCTACATGTATAATAAATACTTTATGGTCGCAAAAAAATGTTGACTCATAAATGCCATCATAATTACATGTATGTAAAATATTTTCACACATTTCTGTATTATTTCTACAATCCTAAAGGATAAAAAAAATACAGGGTGTCTGCAAGTAACAATTTTTCTCAGATTGATTGCAATTTAAAAGTTATTGGGCAGTTGTTGTGAAGCCGCCAATAAAAAAAACTATGGCAAATTTCACAAACTACACTTATCTCACTATTTAATCGAAAGTGAGGAAAACTTGTTTTAGCCTGTGATCACCCTGTTTCCGAGCAATCCTTCATTTAATGCTAACTAAAAATACACGATTTTTCCCTAATAAAAACGGAAAGGTCTTGGCCCTCTGTTCATTCCCAGAATTGCTCAAGGACAGCAAATTCCCTGAAGATGTGAAGGAAAGAGCAAGGAGGGTTTTGGGTGGCTGCAAGGGGCACAGTGTAGGTGAGTTACAAAAGACTTTAAAAAATGGATTTACGTTTTATTGCGGAAGCCATGGTAAATTATATTTTTTAGGTTCCTACAGTGAAAGTGCTGGTGTGGAAGTAATTCGCAAAGATGTAGCGAGCTACATAGAGAAACGAGATGGTTATCCAGCAAATTATTTGGATATTATGCTTTGTGCTGGGGCTAGTGAAGGAATCAGAGTAAGAACTTAAGTCGCCTGATTTATTTTTACAAAAATGTCGACTTTAAGAATTTGCCCGACTATGATTTTTCTTTCACAGAATACAATGAAGTTGCTAAACTACTCAAAAACTGGAAAACTGCCTGGCATTATGATCCCGATACCTCAATATCCCTTGTACACTGCATCCATTGCAGAATTTGGCATGCAGCCTGTAAGTTTTTAAAGTCAAATATCCTAATTTTAAAAACATGCATGATGCAGATGCTGAACGCAGACTCTGGAATGAACAATCAAACATTTCGTGATTTTATCATGTAGATCAGCTATTATTTGGACGAGAGCAAGAACTGGGCATTAGATCTCAACGAGTTGAAAAGGTCCATTGATGAAGCCAGAGAACAGTGTGAGCCTCGTGCGATTGTCGTGATTAACCCAGGAAATCCCACGGGACAGGTTTTGACCAAGGAGAATATTCAGGGCATTATCAAATTCGCATTGGAGGAAAAGCTATTCCTCTTTGCCGATGAAGTTAGTAGCAATTATAATGTTGGCCATTTGTCAGTACATCTACTCTATCTATAAATACTCGAAACATTCTACATTCCAATAGGTTTACCAACATAATGTATATGCCAAAGGTAGCCACTTTCATTCTTTCAAGAAAGTTATGATGGAAATGGGGGCACCATATAATACAATGGAGTTAGCATCGTTTATGTCAACATCAAAAGGATACATGGGAGAGTATGTCTATTCTCTATGCCTTGCACTTTCAATAATATCATATTCATTTTGGAAAAAAAAGAATCTGTAGGCCCTAAGACTACAGAAATCATATAAAATTCGTTAATTTTTGCCTTAGATGTGGTCTTCGTGGAGGTTATGCAGAAGTCATTAACTTGGACCCCGAAGTTCGAGCCACCCTAAATAAATCCATTTCTGCTAAGCTTTGTCCTACAGTGCTCGGTCAGGCAACGTTAGAAACCGTCGTAAACCCACCTCAGCCCGGGGAACCTTCTTATGACACTTTCCTAAAGGTTTGCCAGTGTGCTTTTTAAGAAAATATGGATTGCCTACTAACGCAAGCAGTAATGGTAAACTATGATTTTGGCGACTTTCACTACAGGAAAAAAACTTAGTATTGTCAGAGCTGGAATTACGGGCGAAAATGGTGGCTGAAGCCTTCAATAGTGTTGAGGGCATGAAATGCAACGAAGTACAAGGTGCAATGTATGCTTTTCCACAAATAATTCTTCCACCAAAAGCATTAGAAGCTGCAAAAGTAAGGCTGCAACAACAGCTTCACATTAGCATCACATAATTAGATATCATATTAAATTGCTTCATCCCACTACTTTTGTATTTAGAAACAAGGCGTTCAACCAGACATGTTTTATGCAATGCGCTTGTTGGACGATTCTGGAATATGTGTCGTTCCAGGGAGTGGATTTGGGCAGAAACCAGGCACTTATCATTTTAGGTATAGAATGTACTTGTGTTACAGTGATCGGTTGGTGATGGGGTATGTTAGGCGAAAACTTTGGATAATGCCTAAACTTCAAATTTAAAAATTACTAATTTTCCAGAACTACTATTTTACCACCTACGGAACACTTAAAAGCCATGCTCAACCTGTTCAAGGACTTCCAGCTCAGATTTCTCAAGGAATTTAAGTAGGTCTTTATCGTCAGATATTTAGACATCGGTATTGCCAAAAATGCTCAATTTAATTCCTTCTTATTTTAGGTAGGGCATATGGGTTTTAACATCAAGAAGATAGCATCATGTGTGCATAACAATATTGTATTAAGAGTACCTTCACAGGGCATGTTCCATAAACTGATAAAATGTAACTATTACTAGTTTTATCTTCGAAAATCGGGAAACTTTCAACCTACTTGAAACGTCACGTCGAGTCGTTTAGCAATAGAGAAAACTGTATATTTGTAGCCTTGGTGCCAAATATTGTGTTATTATTAAATCTGTTGAAAGTTAATTTTGTTTTCCTATTTTGTTTTTCAAATCGATACACGTTATTGAAAACATTCTGAACGCCTTGCTCTTATTATTTCCTCAGTTTTCAAGTAAATTTATGTTCTTGCATATCCTCTGAGAACTTGTGATATCAACTATGCCTTTACAATCTCAACAATGGATACAAAGATGTCCTATTCAAATTAATTTAAACATATACAATTTTTTTATTGCCAATCATCATTTGTTTGCCCAATTTAAAACTACAGTTGCAGTGAAAACTAAAAGATGTTCATTTATCAACTATTCATTTGTCATCTTCCTCATTTATAAGCTTAGGCCTATGTTCTAAAGTATTCCCAAGCAAAACATTATAATAATGTGGATATTTGAAAGCATATGGGAGAATAATCATTCGTTTTTTGTTAACAATATGATCGCCTCTTAAAGCTGTAAGAAGTGTTGCTCTTTCATCATTCAAGGGGCGAAGGTTCTGGGCGCTACATGCGGTCCAAATTGATTTCGAAGTTCTCCATGGCAAAACCGTGACAAAAACGGCAATAAATTCGTCATCCTCATTTGCATAAATACGCACTGGGCATCTGCTAGTAAGGAGTTTACTTAGGATAGTCAGGCCTAGTGCTATTGGGAGGGTGATCAGCATCTGAAAGGTGTTTTCGAAATACACGAAGTTTTCACTTGATTCTGGAAGACTAGATGAGCCATTGTAATACATCTCTAACACAAAAGGTACTAGGGCCCCCAAGGACATGAATGTGATCATTGGATGGAAGTAAGCCAAATAAATGTTCATTGACACGGAGTAAATGCATTGAAAATTGCTTGGAATTTTATCCAAGGCTCTTAGATTTTCATTCTGATGCTTTTTGAAAGGAATAGGCACATGAATAGACCTGCTTTGCTGTGCTAGGGCAAACGAGTTTGGGCCGAGAGATGTGCACAAGGCGAGGCTTGAGCTGAATATATTTGAACGAGAAACAATGACCACATTGTTACGTCGTTGATTAATCACCACAGACGTCTGAAATAACAAAATTAAATGTCATTAGCAGGCCTAATGGTCTGCTAACAAACCTTAAGAGGATCACTGATATTGCAACCTAATGACTAAAAATGGGGGATATGACGTCACATACAAGCAACACATTCATAAAATACATGTATTTAAAATTATCCTTACAGATTGTAACTTACGTAGCCCTACATCATTGACTGTGATCTGCTTGCATTGTACTTTGCTGCTGGAGGCGCTACAGATGCCAATTTTCCTCAAATCCAAGAAGCGAGAGAGCGTTGCATCTTTCACAGTCAGGAATTTCTGACATGAATCCAAAACGGCGCAACAGCGATGCATTTTGTTTATTGCCTAATAAAACAAGATATACCATACTCTTTAGAGCAGAACATAATTGGAAGCGTACATAAATTACGTCACCACATTTTCTCATTTTTACCCCCTTCCTTGTAACAGTGTAACCAACAGCCCTACCCCTACCCCTAAAAATTACGTCACCATTTTAAAGTTTACCCCCCTTTGCCACTAAAAAAATCGCAGGTGCATGTTTAACAACTTTATTCATAATTTTGTCATGTGGGATGCAGCCATTCATTGACACCAGTAATCACTACAGCCATATTTGCATGCATCTGCATTTGATGGAACCTGATAATTTTAAAGAATTTATTACGAGTTAGTTGCTACAACATTTTGCTGATAATGTGCCTACTTTGTCTAATACTCTGAAACAGATTGTTTCCTGATTACAGTAAACACCAGTACATCCCCCCCTTGTAATCACATGTAACCAATGATCAAACCCCTACCCCCCCCCCCCCTTAGCTGATGATGTAATTTATGTATGCTCCCATTACTGATTGCAGCCAGAATATGAACCGATAAACGTGTCTGAACGTCTGCATGTAAACATACAATACATGCTACCGCTGTTGCAACTGACAATTTCATATACACTATAGCTACCAAACCTGATCAAATTTGACTGTGAAATTAGGGAAAAGATGTCACAATTGAAATACGACGGGAAGGTAAGGCGTTACATTTGCATTCCACATTTCAGCAATGATTGCGAATTCAACAATTGCCAGGAAAGAATAGTTTTCTTCTTTTTGTGCGTATTCATTGCTACAATTTCTAAAGATACAATGTATACACATCTTGACGTATATACATGTAGATTTAATTTACAGCATCGGAAACGGTTTTTACCTGTTTTGATCATGCATGTCACACATTTATTTCAACGAACTTGATTCGCCCTATACAGGAGGCCCTGATTCACCAAAGTCGAAATTCGGAAGACTGGAATCCTGCAACGGTTTTTCAATTTGTAATAACTTTCTCAAGAAAGAGTAGTCGATGAGCACAGCCAATAGCAATCGGAGTCTGGCGCCATAGTCTCCCTAGTTATTATGGGGGCGGTGCTGGCGCTATGTTCGATCAGTATTTCCAGGTATTTCCTGTCCGTCATGGATTCCAATGTTAAATTAGGATAAAAATCATTTATTCAATAAACTCGATTAAACGTTTCATTTCTCAGGTAAACTCACATTTGTTGGCGATCTACTCCTTCATTTTGATTAATTATCGTCAAAATATCCAACTCAAGGCTATGGGGATAAATGGGATGGCGCGCAATAAAATTGACAACAATACCACTGATACCCACAATCCATCGCTTCAAGGCAATCCTCCCTAGAAAATTACAAACTATTTTGTTCTATGGAATCGATAAACCATTAAAACAATAAATCTTGCAGCCTTATTCCTCGATCCCCGTCTTTATCCGGATCATTCAGAGGCGTTCTTCTCAAACTGTCATCGCAAAATTCTCCCGCTACAGCACAAGGTCACTTAGGTCATTGCCATTGTTTATACAAGTACATGTATCTGTATAAAAAAAGTATACAAAATAGTATACTGTAGGTGGGCGGGTCCTTTTATACGTGCATACATACAGCCTCACCTGAGTTCATTATTATGCTTCAATAAGTTTTACAGCAAGTGTGGTTATTACGTGTCACTCTTCAGAGTTGGGGGGAAATGGCAGAAGATCCAGGTGTGAAAACGGTAAAGCGTTTGACAATAACATGTACAGCAGTAATGACTATATAATTAAAATGCACGTGTAGATTTACCTGCATCGTACATGTAGATTGGATTGCTTTGGACATTATAAATGGATTGCTCTTGTTATACATGTAGAATGGTCTGGATTTAGAATGGAAGGATGTAGTTGGATATATTGCAACTGCTGTTACAATTGGACTATTTCTAACGGGAATGTGAGTGCATTAGTTGGTCCAATTCAACTGCCATCCTCCAAATGCTGTCAAAACTAACGCTGTACGTGTTATTCCCTGTTTAGAGCAATATGCAAAACTATTTGGGACAAGAAAAGCACCCTTGGAATTTCCCCTCTTCCTTTTTTCACGTGTTGTGTAAGGTAAATCTTACCCCAAGGTACCCCATCTGTGTGTCGTATGAAACAGTGCCCCAACATTTTGTATCCTTGCAGCTGTTCTCTTTGGATTTGTTATGGCAAGGGAAAACAGGATTTCGTCTTAATTGTTGTAAATTCTGTTGGACTGATCCTGCAAATATTGTATTTAATTTTTTACTATTTCATGCATAATAACAAGGCAAGTGATTTATCTTGTTTTTTGATTCACAATAATGTCATATTGCATATTATAACGCCCTTACTTGAACGTTTCAGAGAGAAATTCAAATTAGGATAGTCGCTCTGATAGCGACCATCCTGTCTTTGCTCATGATTGCCAGAGTTGTTGGAGACGATCCTGAAAAGATGGTTAACATTCTTGGCTTAATGTCATCTGTGGCATCCATTGTATTTATGGGTTCTCCGTTATCCGATATTGTAGGAGTTTTTACATTACCAAGATTCTTTATAGCCAATTACAAGTGCATCGTACTATAAGTTGGTTATTTTTTGAAGGTGTTGGTTATTCGCTCGAAAAGCACGGAATCCATGCCGTTCCCATTAATTGGAGCGTCATTTCTCATGTCTGTGCTTTGGGTGTATTATGGCGTTTTGGTAGAAGATTATGTCGTTCAAGTGGGTCCCTTTTCTCATGGATCATTTTGATCCACAAACGTAACCTATTTGATGAGTGAATCTAATTGATTTCTTCATTTATAGATCCCCAATTTCATTGGTGCCTGTATAACAGCCCTGCAGCTTTCACTATTTGCCTTATATCGAGGCGGAAAAAATTTGAAAAGCCAGTTACTGTAAAAACTAATCACAATAAGATTGATATTTTGTCATATTGTATTTAATTATTTAATAAAAGTTAATATGTAATAAGGATTGATCTTTGGCAAAAAAGTTAACCAGTCTCAATATAGCCTACATAGGCTACTGTTCAATTAATAAGGTAATTTGCCAGACTATAAATTACGAGTTATAGAAAAGATTAGCAAATAATAAAAATTCCTTACCATTGCATACTCGTCTATAGCTCTCCGTATCAGTTGAAGATAATTTGGTTTTCGTTGTCTTCATTTTGCACTTTCATGGAGAAAATCCATCACCTGCTATTCACATCTTCAGATTTACCATTACATGCATTTCCAGTCCGTATCCCTTTCCCATTTTAAAAATCGATGAAGGTCTACATGTATTGCATGCAGGGATACTTGGTAACAACACCTAACAATTGGAAAGTACACAAAACATTGTTATTAACTTAAATTACATGTACCATTTTTATTACTCATAGCATGAAGATTCACTTGAGTTTAAATACCTTTTTCGAAAATCCTTCCCAAATGAATTTAGCCCAAAAATTGTCTTCTTAAAAGGGCACAAGTACATGCAAAGGGCTCAAATTTCAGAAATTTTCTGCAAGTGGACCTGAAAATGTTGAAATTATTTTAAAAACACTGAGATGATAGGATCTTGAACGAAAACGTGTAGGAAAATATGCGATAAAGAGTATGTACTGAATACCATTAAACATGGCCGAAACTAACTGAACACCTGAATCCAAAGCTATTTATGATTGAAACAAGACGCACAATTAACGGTTTATATTTAATTTCGATGTCAACAATTATCGACAGAGACCTTTAGGGCATTTTCATGGAGGAAAGTATAAACCCCCAAAGTGCTTCCTGATTTACCCATGCTTGGTAAAGGGTTGCCACACACCAGCCTACATGTTCACCCGCATCTTTGCTGTTTAGAGATTCATATTCTTGGTTAATCGAAAGTTCAATGGACCGGCAAAATGAATTTAACAGTGCTTTATTTTGAATTTGGAGGCCTTCGAGTTCCCTATATCCAAGAATACCACCCTTCGGACCCCACAGGCACGAGCCATTTAATACTTCTTCCCTCATTTGGGACCCAATGATTTATTGGCTCTATTATGAATTAAATAAAAAAAGATAATTGTTGCATTGCAAAGACAGGATTTATTTCACCGATTGTAGTTCCTATAGCGACTATTACTGGTGAATGAAGAGGGTTGCAAATCTCCGTAGAGTACCGGGACTTTGCTCGTATTCGATGTACAGGTCGGCATTTATATATGTGTAATTCGTAATATTTCCTTTGTCGAAATCTAACACAGCAACACGAAGACGAAATAGCTACCACACACACATATAGATGATCGATCATGCGCAACGGATTTGATTAACGCCATCGTTTGGTGGTGACGCGAGGCGGGGGTGTGGCAGGTTAATCAGTAAGCAATTGTAAAGAAAGAATTTAGAAGGGCTCAACGTGTCGATGTTCCTCAACCACGTAGATCTGCTTGGTGCCGCTTTGCGCTGGCTGGCTGCTGGATACCCAGTTGCGGTGCTTGTGTCTGATAAAAGTAAGGTTACTCTCAGCACTCTCGGCACGCTCCTCGGCAGCTTCCAGTTCCCGCTGGAACCTGCGGACACGGGTCAGACTAGCTTGGGACATGCCCTCCTAAAAAATTGAAAAAAAAAAAACCGTGAAATATAGTGGATCACGATAGCACTAATTGAGTAGCAATTAAATGCAAAACTTACAGTTTCGTTCAACTGGCGCTTGTACACATTGATCTTGGCGTTAAGCTTCTCCACTTGATCGGTGAGCAAGGACATGTTCTTGTGGTCTTCCTCGCAGGTGATGAGGATTTCCTTGACCTGTCTCTCCTTCTTGCGCAGCAGCTTGGTGGTCTCTGAGTGGCGGCGCTTCTCCTCTTCGCATTCAATCTCAATGTCCCTGATCTGATCATAAAAAAACATTGGGTGAGGCTCTCAGTAATATATTGTGGGATCTGAAATTTTTAGGACCAACTTACTCTCGATTCGAGTTTGCTGATGACCCTCTTGCCACCGACCAAGGCGTTGGTCTCCACTTCCTCCAGCCTGATCTGCAAGTTCCTCACTTCAATCTCCAAGCTCTTGCGGATGGATTCGATCTTCACAACTCGTTCCTGCTCATCATGAAGGATATCGATGGTGTGCTTCAGCTCAGCAGATACCTTTGTGCTGCGTTCATCAGCCAGCTAACATTTGGAAAAATTGGATTTTAACCAAGATTGGACTTGAAAGCAACTCCAACAATAACCTAATATTTGTTCGGCCTACCTTCAGCTCTTTAGAAACTTCATCGTAATCCGACTGAAGAGCGGATAGTTCACCTTCCAGTTTGCTCTTGGCAGCGCTGATGTTCACGTTAATGGTGATCAGTTCATTGACGCGGGCATGAGCCTCCTCATATTGTTGCTCAGCGGCACGCTTGGCACGTACAGCCTAGAAACCAGCAAAATTTCACCCAAGAGTTCAAACTGTACACTAGAGATGCAGATGAAAACCTAAACATACGGCTTCAATGTTCACTCTCATTTCTTCCAGCTCAGCCTGCAGGGATTGGATGCGGCGTTGGGCGATGCCATATTGGTCCAAAGCGGTCTGTAATTGGCGCTGCAATTCATCGTAATGGTTCTGGAGGTCCTGTTTTACAACAAATCAAATGCAATCGTCAAACTCCATTCACAGAAATTCTTCAGAAGCCACTAAATTGTAATGATGGGCACGGGAAAAATGTGTCGACAGTAAACTCACGGTAATTTGAAGCGATTGCTTCTTGATGGTCTTCTGCAACTCAATGTTGTTCCTGTTGGCAACGTCCAAACTCATCTCCAACTCCGTGATCTGGATCTGGTACTTCTTCTTCAGTCTCTGGACCTCGGTCTTCAGCTTGGTCTCTGCTTCCACCAAACGAGCAGCCATCTGCTCAATCTCGATCTGCATTTGCTTGCTGTGGAAACAAAAATTACAAAGTTGTAAGAGTTAAAAACTTTGAAAATGGTACACTCTGTGCCTTTTCAGGAGAATACGATAAGACAACAATTTTTGCTAGACATTTTTTTCCAAAACACTTTGATCGAAAGTTTTTCAAAGTTGTTACAGAACAGGAAATAACTTCAGAAAATCATATCGATTCGAAGGTACATTTCAGGGAAAATGCATACTTTCTAGTAAAACAAAATTTATTTTGTTTTAAAAAATCGTATGTCTAACACAGTAAATCCCAGTCAGGTAAGAATTGTTACAACGAATTTCGATCATTGTATGTTAACATAAGACGATGGCAAAATTATGCAAACAGTATACCTTAATTTTGTAAAGGCCTTAATGAGTATAATTCAGGATTACAATGTAAGTTTGCAATCTGTCTGGACTTTG
>JAQFYZ010001608.1:0-22162 GCA_034695085.1 Cylindroiulus punctatus
CGTCCAGGTGCAGGGTCAAGGTTAATCCCCTTGACCCCATTCCTCCGGGCGGGCATAAGGCGCCTCAACGCCAACAACTAAAGTAACTAAAAGTTCTTGTAGGTTTGCAGAACCATAATAACTGCTCGTGGAACAATGTGAGCAAACTTCAACTTCGAAGTAGTGGTAATAATTTGTGTCAATAGAAGTGGAAGTAGTGTAGTTTATCTCTATCAAACATGCATAATGAATCTGCAACATATTTGATAGAGATAAGTTACAACTTCAAATATGTTCAAGTATTACATGCATTATTGAGACAGTCTGAAAGCTGGGTACGTTGATAACGGTGTCAATTAAATGCGGCGATGACCAATCTAACTTAAGTGTTTTTATCTTTGCATCTGCAAAAATGAAGAGAAAATACGAACGGACATCTCGTGTAATGTACGAGAAATTCGTACGAGCTAATGCTGCTAAATGCAGTTGTCCGTGGGCGATGTGGTCGAATATGATAGGAGCCGTTGGTTGACTGGTCACCTCGTGAGCCGTAATGTGATTACGGACGTCACCCCCGCAGCATCTTTCTCTTTTTTTTTTGTCTTTTCTCAGTTCCATTTCCTTTTTATGATGCATCTTGTGTCTACATGTTACGTGTAAGAAATCCGCTTTCCGTCAACTCTGGAAGCGCAGTTCTGGTGGCGAGTCCATTATCTTAGTTGGCTTTTGTTCTCTGCCTATTCATAAACTATTTATCTCATTGGCCCCGACTGTTTTCACCATCGATTGCGTCTTATTATTTATCTTCCAGCTCTCCAGCTCTTCCAAAGGGAAACTTGGCTTTTCTCTCTTTTCAGAAGTCGCTGAAACTAGTCTTCTTGCTCGAGAACCAATTACGTCGCTGGCGTCCATTGTACTTTCTTTATAATTAATCCCTAGCAGATTTGGGCGTAGGCGCAGTAATTTCCTGTTCAGAATTTTACTAAATCACGTGATCAGAACAGGATAATGTAAAATGACTTTTTGTTTGGCGAAAGAATTCCAGAAAAAATAGCGTGCCAAAGTTAGATTGAAAAATTTGAGTATAGATAATATAGACAAATTGATGAATATTATATCAAGCCATGCAAATTATCACTAGGAGCATTATGCCGTAATTTCACTGTTTCAAAACGCTTTTTCGGAATATATACGGTTGAATATCATCTGTTCTGTTTGCACGAGTGTCTCTGGTGACATTAAAGGATGGGGGAAGGGGGGAAAATCGGTTATCTGCCTTTTCTGGGCTGTTTTCCGTTTTGTCACTGTTCATTTTTGCCGGTTTTTGGCACGCAATGGTCTCGGTGACACAGCGACACTGTGTCGCAGTGGAGCGACGGGCTATAAATGTCATGATTCTGTCAATTTCGTTTCCTGTCCATAACGTTTTCTGTATTGCGATGAATGTCATGCGAACGTGGAGAAAAAGCGCAGATCCCCGACAACCAAAACTGGAAATGCATAGACTCGGACGTTGCATTAAAGGGAATGCAGTTGTGACATTGCGTGAAACAATTTCGAGCAACTTCCCAAAGTCGTAGCCGAGAGAATAAATTCTATGGACACGATGCTTAATTTGGCTATGGTTGAAACTAGTACATGTGCGTCGAGTCGGTGTATTTTCGCTCCTTTTTTACGTCGTGCTGCCCTATGTGATCGAGTGTTAGCATGGCGATGGTGTTAGCAGTGATTGCCTCTTTATATAAAAGTAGGGGTAGTTCAATTTCGACGACGGATAGTATCCAATCGATCTGAATGTTGATATTTATAAAATAATATGGGTATTTGGGAATTATAGTAGACACGAGGGTCCGGTTGACCAAGTTTGGTCGAAATCGATATTATAATTTCCTAGAAAAGTTTTTTTTCTAGGCAAATTCAGGCAAATTTCTAGTTGTTACATGAAAAGTAATGTTTTCACGCTAAAGCAGTTTAGCCGGTTTAACCCTAACTGATCTCATACAGATCTGAAATGTCAAAGGGTTTGGGGTAATTAAACGCGATTAAACGAAGGAGCAATCGAGGTCAAACCGCTTTCAGCCGCCATCTTTTCACGTGTGAATGCACGATTCTGGTTCGATTCTGGTGGCCTCGTGTGACAACACCACATTGCAGGCTGGCCTGTACTTTCATTAGAGGAAACTTGAAATAAGCTATACATTGAACTACAGTACGTTGAGGAGTTGTAAATAACACATGTATAATAATGAGACGCTTATGTGAAATCTTAAGCAAGATTATTGCACATACGTTGTGATTGGCTCGAGACATACGTGAAACACATTGCTGGTTCCACGGCTCATTTCATGTAAACGCAAAATTGCATCGCGTTCGGCCATGCAATGGCGATGCTATAATGCCAGAGTAGATGATGGTAATATTGCCTGCTCGAAACCAATTTCGAATTCGTGACGCATTTGGGTCTGCGTTTTAAAATTGCGCAAATGTTTCTCAATATAAAAGCTCGACATGACGACTATTAATATTTATAGTTATAGCCTGCGGTCTGTGTGTGCACCCGAGCTCTGATTATTGCATACGCTCTCGTATCCACTCTAGAATTTACATTTAAATTGCGCTGATCGATAATCGATGCGCATCAAAGCTGGCCCAATTCGCACTTCGTTAATGGGCTAATCTGCATGTAGATTTTTAGAAATGTGTCGAATTTATCGAGGCCATAACTTTCTTAAATACAAGCGCTCAAGTTGTGAAGAAGTTTTCATCTCTTAAATGCACCTTCAGAAAAAAAAACTCTGCCCACTGGGGAACCTAAGCAAGCAAATTGACCCGTATATTGCACTTTGACGCAACCGTTGTAATTAATTCGCGTTATATAAACGTCGCTCGCCGTTGTTAACCTAAGTTTTTTTTTTCTGGGATCAGTGGGAATGTAAACTGCCACCGAGCATTTGCTGTTTTCCTTATGGCCTTGTTTATCTTTTGACTTACTGGTGCGAACTCCATTCGACAATATAAATGGACTATCGATCCGTTTAGGCACGAAATTGGTGATGGCGCAATACGGATATGCCAGTACGACCGATTTTAACGACGCTTCCTGTATGAATGTGCAAATGTTTGTTGAAAACTATGGTGAAAGGTAAAGCCGATCTGATGGACATTGATCACCAAAGTCCGAAATTAGGCAGGCAGTGCCATGCTGGTAATTGCTGACATGTATAGATTGCTTCCTGTGCACTCATATTTATCGATGCTTCTGACTACATGGAAACCTAGGACACATCCTGGAACCTTGACAAGTGTTTGAGCTAGAAATTGTCAAGTATAATCTACTGTAATGTAGAATCTACAATGCGAGATTCTTAAAATGGCTCGTTTCGAAAGGTTTACTTTGTCGAGCTATTAATGTGCAGCTTGAGTGTGACTCCCACAAAAAGATGTTCTAAAGAGCAAATATAACAAAAGTTATAATGGAAGGTTAGCGAGTCATGGATGATGTGCTTGCAGGTTTCACCCGACTTGGAACTTCAAACGTTCCATCGAGGTAATTTAAAATGTATCTTGTAACTGAGGGAAGTTAGAACAATGGTTGCAATTTGAAAGTTGAAGAAGAGGATGAAATTAGTCTAAAGAATGTTCATTTAGTACTAGGATCCGTTTTAATGATTTGCAGATGGTCACATTCCTGATACGACGGCAGCTTTGCAATGCATTACTAAAGGTGCACTTTTACATGTACCACTGCTCAGTATTAGCGTCACTTTTGTCATTTGCTGTTTTGAGAAACTCAACCATGATGTTCTTATCTAAACGACGCGACGGGTCCATCGATAAGAATTTAAGAAGAGCTTATTTCATTATCTTAGTTTATTTATCTTCTTTAATCCAAGCAACTTTTACGCCTTCCGTTTTTTCTTCTTACTTTCTGTTGATCTCTTTATCTCACCTGTAGGCTGCCATGCCACATATTTTCTTTTATTTCTTTGTGGGTTTATCAGATTTATCGAGCTTTGGATTGCATTATAGGACCGAGATACGTGTATCTCGTAAAATATACACTGCGTAGCCTGGCACAGCACACCGGTGGAAATAATCTACTTACTCTGTTAGTGCCAAAGCATTGTACGAATCAAAATGGAAAGTTTTTCTTCTTGTTCTAATGGTTCAGGGTTATTATTGGTCGATTTTATAATTCCAATAATAGGATAGCAGGACGAAAGACACGTAATTGCTCTTAAAATCTGTTATTGCCGATCGTTAATCCCAGCTTCATATTGTTCTTGTTAATGTGCGTGGCGGAAGGCAGTTATTTTTGAGCCAAGCTCGTTGAATTGGATTACGCTCTGTTTTATCTGGGTGGACTTGGACAAGCAGTAAGTTGAATGTTGAAGATGGTGGTGAATATCCTCACTAACGCCATACTTGTTGACTGTCTGACCCAAATCCACTTTGTTCTGGCTGTAGTATACATTTTGTTACATACTTAAGATACCTTAATCTACACATTGGTCCACTGCTTCCAAAAACTACCAGCACAACTTTTTCCAGGCCCGAGCTGGGAGGCTCTGGAACAGGCTTCCTCAGGATACTGTCAAGGCCTGTTCCTTGCAGGTTTTTGTCTCAAGACTGAACCGGCTTCAGGCAATCTAATACTTCAATTTGAACCTATTTTCTGTCTTATTTTCTCCTTTCATTTTTGTACAGGATGACTGTAAGTGTTCCAATCAACCCTTTCATTCCTTTGCCTTATGGAATAAAAATCATTATTATTATTATTATTATTATTATTATTATTATTATTATTATTATTTACTTGTCTTAAGTGGTCTTCATATGAGAAACGGCATGGGGTTGTTTGATTCAGGGCAGCTAAAAGCATGTAAGCTAAAGTCGCCACGGTAACTTTAGAATAAGCCAGCAATGGCGGCCACGCTTGTTTTCTACGGAGTCTGACTCAGCCTGTTAGGGATAGTTTTAGGTTAGGTTAGGCTTGGTCAAAGGTTTGGTCCAGGGGGCCAGTTCTGACCTAAGCTGACCATACCTAACCTAAAACTATCCGTAACAGGCTCTGTAGAAAACAAGCGTGGCCGCCATTGCTGGTTTATTCTAAAGAGTTACCTTTGTTTTACCAGTTTTCGGTCAATTTCCGTCACACCGTTTTAATAAAACGTCGGTGAATGCGGATTCGTCAAATCAGGACAAACAAATAACTCGGTAAGCGCGTTTTGTGTTCTTTTACTGATCGAATGTTCCGCTGGTCACGTTAGGTCTATTCAGTGCTCGACATAATAAGCAAATTCCAGGAATACGTGACGTTTCGTCAATGTTTACTGTATAATGTACATGTAGCTGAAATATTTATTTACCTATAAGTTGACTTTGTTTGAGGACTCTCGTATACGATTTCGATGTATGGGGTAGCACTAGCTAGAAGTAAGAACTCTTGCGAACGAAGGGTGTTGTTATATTGGAAGCAAATTCAAAAGCAACGAGGCAGCCATCACTTTTCATTATCGCCGACGCTTCTGACACCTTGCAAAACTTAATTTTGCTCGGTCAGTCTGGCTTAATCGGTCCTTGCTCAGCTCCTCTATCAGTCGATATACGCAGGAATTGCGTGGCTGTTAGCGGTTGTAGATCAACGCTGAAATTATCTGCTTGCCTGTAAAACTTTGATCGGAAGAACAGCTTAGCGCTTCATGCTAATTAGCTTATTAAGGCGTTGAACACGCCAAGTGCTCTTCCGACGCCCGTTTTTAGCAGCCTCAACAGAGTAATAATGGAATATCGAACCTGCGCACATGTATATTGGCTCGTCAAAAATTTTTCTCGTGTTCGCACGTAAATGTTTTATTATAAAATATGGGATGTTAAGTGATGAATGTCTAATTCCAGGCTCTTCAACGTCATCCCCCAACCCTTGTAGTTTGCCCGAAATTAGCACCCCGAGCATATGTTTCTTAAGGAAGCAATTAAATGGAACGAAAGTACACTTTTCTGATGGCTGGTGTTCGTTCAAGACCTTTTTTAATCAAGGAGGCTTCACACGCAGGCGTGGGGGTGTCACACGAGTCACTCAGTTGATGGCGAGCCTTATAGTGCTTCTTCGTTGTAATTATGGGTGTTATGGGTAACGCTAATGCGCTTCTGCCATTGAATTAAATTAAAAGTAAGAAAGTTTGGAGACGAAACACGTGCTGCTTCTTATTGAAGTGCATGGACTAGTAATTTCAATCTTGTCTTCCGTACACTTAAGACGCTGTTTTCCGATCTAAATACATGTACTTCCTGCTCAAGCTGTCTCCAACATACTTATTGGGCTGTGCTGTCTCTGAAATGGCTGCAAGTTACCTACATCTAATGACACAAGTGGGAAAGTTTTGAGAATCTGTCGTTCGTAACGAAAAATCTGCAGATTTCAAGGTTTCAACTTACGAATTTTGAACCAAAAATGACTGTTGCAACATAGTTTTGGTTTTCAAAAATTCAGTAATTCAAGTAACAATAAATGGTTACGTGCAATTCAGCAGATCCAATGTGTTGGTGAAGATGATGCTAGTTTGACAACCATATAAATTCACGCTTATCATGCATAGTTTTTCAAGGATTGTCGACATCTGGGTATAAGCCATTCACAGACTGTGAGGTGATGAATAGTAACGCAATTACACGTACATCATCTTAACGATTTTCGTAATTACAGTATAAGGTCATTTTCATCAGCTCAATATAAGTCAATGAACAATTCGCGTGTTTATATTGATGAGATAATTCCTTTCGGGCATTTCGTTCATTATTTATGAAAATGTAAGACGTCAGGTGGTTGTGTCTATAGCGTACACCAATATGGATCGTTCGATTCCCAAAGGTTGGTGGAGATTTCGTGCATAAGTTGCAACGTCAGTGCAATACAACGTTGCTATAGATCGTACGTTGAGTGGATTCTGGCCGCCGGGCAACCATCCTAAATCTCAAACATGTCAGAGTCGTGGACCTGATGCAAAAGCAATTTATCTTTGTGAAGCAGGACGTCGACAGTTTTGCTAAATCTGAAAATGGAGTGAGGTGGTTTCAGACGTCAAAAGCTGAAGTGATCAAAAGAGTGCTCTCGGCAAAAATGCGCAAACGGAAGTCTTCGACGATGGTAAACTGCCAGCTATTCTGATGTCGTGTTTTATGGGGGCTTGCTTGCAAGGATGTACCGTCAAAACAGCGGATTATATGCTCGGCTTATGATCGAAACGATCGAAGCTTATATAGCTACACGTACAGTGTATATAATGTACAGTTTGTCGTTCGAGAATTACAAATTTTACAAATCTAGAAATAGGTTGCATGTCGTTTCTATCATCACCAAAGACTTTGCAATACTTACCTAGCTTACTATTATGTATGAGCGTTCAAATATTTTCGTCATCGTATAAAGCGGGGAATGGTGGAAAAATTTGCCCCATCTTTGATTTTTGGTGCTTGATTTAAGTTCAAATTCCGTTGGACCGCTTTCGATTTCAATATGTATTCGATTGCACGAATCCTATAGTGTGCATGTTATGTACTCTAAGATACCTAGTGATCTGATAAAATTCTGTCAGTCCAATGAATTCATGACCGTATGGGGTTTACGTATTGCATATACAGGATGGGAGTGGTAGGCCTAATAGAATCTGACTTTATGCTGCTGCGATGCATTCATGGTAAATATCGTCATATGTTTGTTACACGTTAGCATGCATCCATTGCGAACGCCTGTTTCATTTTCACTTCATCAGATTGCGAGAAGCCATAATTCAGACGTATTAAATGTCTTTCTTTTTTCTGTCTGACAGTAAGGCGTTGCGCTTTATTTATTGTCAGTAAAAGGGCCAATGGAACCAAGCTTTCAAATTTGACCTTTTGGTCATTTCCAGGTTCGTTTTCCGTATCATTTTAAGTAACGCGCATTAGAACGGTTGGCTCAGAAAGCTTTTACGCGTGATAAATGGAAGTTTTATTTTATCCGTCACAGGCGTTAAACTGGAATCAATTTGATTCTCTCGGTGCATTTTAAGAAAGCGAAGGTGATAAATCTGATATTTAAAATTGGCGCAGAACTTCATCCAGTGTGCACAAATTCTTTTTAATCTTCTTTTATTGCCATTACTAGAATGCACGTTAGCTGTGAATGTTTGTTCTACACTACATTGTACACATACCTGTACATGTACATGTATATACCCTTTACGTGGTAGGACTTTGATTACCTCATCCTAAATCAGAAGAGATTCTTTCCGTATTGTATATTAAGGTTATTTAGATTCGAGAACCTTTTTAGGTAGTCCTGGAGACAGTGCAACACATAATCTTACTTTATACGGTGCATTTACGATGTGCTTTTTGCGCTTTTTTATGCCAAGCAGTTTCCCCATTCTGAATTCATGTGAATGTTGTGCTGTATACCTGCCCTATTGGATTCTGGTGCTGTGCTCTCCATTTGTGGACATCGAGCCGTACACGTATGTCGTAATGCGGTCTAAAGTTTTCAAAACAAGGTTGATCGATTATCGTTTTACGGGTCTGGCGCTTTTTACTTTTTTTCTGGTCGTAAATTTTTGAAAAGTGCAAGTTCGTGACTCGAAATCCACCGTGTTGGGGATGAAAACCAAATATTTTAGGTAAATAATAGACCCGGTCTAGCCGCCCATTTTGATGGCCCTGTATATCTCTTCACAATGGAGCCATAGGGGCGAAAACTGCGCAATTTTCAAATGGATTTTCTTGACCCATAAGATCCGCATACATGCGCCGTTAGGACGTGTTTATATTCCACGGAACTGTACTTAAACTGCGGCTAACTCGAACGTACTGTATATCTTTATGCTCTCATGGGTTAAAAAGGGCTGGTGGCGAGGGTCAGCTGAAAAGTTGTCAAAATCACCTGGGCTCTATTCGACAAAAATGTACGAGCACTGTATGAAAGTGCAAGTTACAAATGTATGGTGTGGAAAAATATGGGCTTGTGGGACGATGTTCCACTAATTGATATAGGACACTCGTAAGAATTAAATTGGAAAACACAAGAGACGTCACTATGATGGTCTATGGTGAAATCAAAAGATGTTGATTCTGTGTGAAAATTACATGTGTGCTTAAACTTGCAACGTGTGGCTTGTAAATTGCCCACCCTGCGCAAACAACGCTAACAAATAACTTTTAAATAATTTAATTTGTTAATATGCTATATATGAAGTAATCCTCGTGTTTAGTGTCACATACTGACCAATGCAGTTATAATTTACAAATCTCCATTGATCTGTAGGAAATTTCCTACGAGATTCAAGGAAAACTTGTATTACACAATATTCTTCTAGAGTAGAAAATTTTGTGAAACACAGTATGTTTGATGTACAATTAGTGCCACTACAAGAACATGTCCATATCTTTGGGGATTAGGGCCCTGGTTGCTGTATGCGAAAATTTGGATGCCCCTCACTCATTGCTTCCTCTTTTTCCTGTTTTATCTAAAAATCTATAAAGCTCTCTTCGTCCGAGGCTCCCTTATACTCCCTTGAAATGGACTTTTAAGGATCTCTCGCTAGTTTTCCTCGAGATTTATTCGGGTTACGGCTGTGATCCAATGCGGTCCCCTTCAAGCTTGTTATTTCTCTCTTCTGACCATGGTCTATAAAATCTTAAGTCCTCCGAACGAGAGTTATAGGTTGAATTGTAAAAAGATGTAAAGAAACATCGGGTCGGCTGCAATGAATAATGGCTCGGGCGCGGACTTAAATCCACAAGCATCTTAGCATCTAACACCGAAGCTTTGTAACGCTTAGTCATTTTTCATTTGTCAGAGCTAGCGCACATAGCGCTTGCTCGGTGTAGCATGGCGTACATTTAAATGGTCATGGCCAGCGACCGACTGCATTTGCCATTCAGGCTCGGTCAATGCGCTATTGCATTTTTGAGGGAAAAAAATCATTAATCGTTTGGCGAAGTTTCAAGTTCTGCGGAAGAAACGGAAGAATGGCACAAACCTATTTTCATGTTGTAATCCTCGCTATGCACATGCCTTGGCAAAATAGCAATTAAAGCTTTAACGCATGACGAAGGAATTTATTTTTTCATTATGCCAAGCGTATAATGACGGGACGAGATTCAGTTTTATTGCATGATCTACTTTGTTCTGTACTTAATTTATTTAAGCAAAGTTTTCTGCTGGTACCATTTGCTGTGACAAGTATTCTGGGAATGGACGTAAATGCAGGACCACAGTGACGTGCACTGTATGACGGTATATAAATATGTATGACTATACAAGTGTGACTATCTAGTTGTGCCAAGGTACTGTGTATGAACAGTATGGCCAATTTTTAGTATACGAATATGGAATACGTCATATCTGGGTAGGGCTCCAGGGATGAGCCTGGTTTCAGAAAGGTGGTTGATCGGGACTGAACTCACCTGCACAAATTTATTTCTGGTGTACTACACGTCACCTAATAAACTCGTGGGCGTCTGTCAGGCCCTCGCACATGATGTATGTTGAAGAATGACGCGTATCGTTTTATGAGTGATAGTTTGTTGACAGCGCCGCCTGTTCTCTCCCTCAGCTGTGCGGTGAGTGTGTGTGAGCAAGACAGCCCATTAGTCCCCTCAATTTCTATCTATCCCCGCTATGAACATCGATCTCTTTCAACGTGATTGGGAAAAGACACTTAGCTGAAATAGAAGAAAATGTGCGAAGTCAGCGGAATGACGAAGTCTTCATGCGTTACATCATGATCACCTATGTGTTTTGTATTTGACGATGATATTTCGTAAAAGTGGTTTATCACCCCAGGAACAAGCTGGGATTGAGGGAGACGAAGGGGAGGATGCTTTATCTATAGCACTATAGTATCAGTCCAGTAAAGAAAAAAAAGAAACGATGCAGCGCATGGCTGATGTCACGTATGAGAAGTTGAGGGGAAACGCTAGAAGATGCTGTTTCTGGGTGGAAATATGACTTTTGGTCAAATGATGGTGCTTATGAAGAAAGGAGATCCAGGTCATTTGTGTAGCTGGAGTTTTTCGTCTTCATTTTGCTCGTTTCCTTGGCACGTTGATATATCTTTAACGAAATGGTATACGTACGTGTAGCAGTGTTCTGGGTTAGGACTTTTAAACAAAATTACATTTTTATATTAGGTTATGTTTGAACACTAAACCCAAACAAAATGCGGCAGTCAGGACAGGTCATAGGATTGAAAGATGAATATAGTGAACATTTGGAGCAAGGCATAGGAATCTGTAGTATACGGTAACCTTTCGTTGTTGGTCCTCCATACTGGTGTACATGCAATATTATGATTTGGTATTTTTTTCGCTACATTATTAGTGGACGATGGTCGATTCATTTTTGATGAAATTAGTTCAGCGTATACTATAGCCAAAAGATAATCTTGCAGCTTGGTTCTTTTTGTTAGTCTTGCTATTCAAGACTTGACTCCCTTGTTCTGTTTGTCCTAAGAGGAAGAACGGTTGCATGGTCCCCCACGGTATCAGTCTTCAGCAGGCGTTTTATGAACCTTCATCCATATCCAGTTGTCATTTTTATATTCAATTTCTTTCAGTAATGTGCCGTTCATTTATTTTATCTTTCATTAAAAAGGCTCCTTTGTGCTTTAATGCAGTGGCAAGAATGAGTGCTGTTCCGAGATTAGTTGACGACCAAGTATCTTTACCGTAATTGAATTTAGTTGAATTACGGCCACTTCGACGCGCTTAATTCAATATCATATGGTGAAATGGCCTAAGTTTTACCCCATTGGCATTGAATCTTTTGTGAGCACGATTGTATATGCGCCATCTAACGAGCAGCAGTTTTACTGCAATAAATCTGCAGCCGGGATTTAAATACCTTTGGCTGAATTACCGAAAATGTTGCCAACACATTAGTATACATCGACCTATGGTGTGTTTTGTCGTTTAGAAAATCCCTGTTGCAGATGTGCATCGTATGCATGGTTATCCTCATTTTTAAATTGAAATCAGTTTCATGGTTTTTGGTTGCTTGCTGTCATTTGTTAAGCTCGAGCGTGTTTATAATTCATAATTTTGTGGTAAAAACCTGTCTGTAGCAATTATGAAAATATCTGAACACGCTAACCTGATCCAAGAAATGCAAGTTTAATAAGAGCGACAAGAATTGATGTAGCACGAACGAGTCGCTTATCTAACGTGTTATTCATAGAAGCATTCATGCATCTTAAGAATTTAAATGTTAGTTTAGAAAGGATTTGTAGAATTTTGCATCTTTAAAGCAGGTGATTCATGGTGTTTTGACATACCCGGCGACAGAATATGCCAGGCAAACCATGTAAACTCGCATCTCTAATGAGTTGGTGTAAGGGAGCTTCATTTAAGGTGAATGGATGCTTGCATGGTAGTTGTTGGCGTGGTCCCTTTGAGGCGAATCCTCTGTGATTGGAAATGCGGCAAAATGAACGGAAGTATCGTTTGATATTCCGTTGCTCACTAGATGTCTCTCAGCGGTCCTATACTTATGCACACGGCGCATGTTCGTAAATAAACCTGACTCGTCTCTCAATTTGAATTTTTTAACGTTGCAACGCATCTATTTATCAATCTGCCACCACGTCGACTCGTGATTGGCTGCTTTTTTCTCAAAAATATAAATTCTGCAATGAAATGAGCGCGCTATTTGTGCGCCGTTGCCGTTGGTAAGTTATGGCATTCTTGGGACTTGGAACCACGCAAAAAACTTCGTTTCTATGCACGGTAACTGTAAGCCATCTTCGGCTATGGTTTCTCGTATAAAAGTGGTGCCAAATTTAGACTTGCATAATATCCTTGGCTACAGGTCTGAAATTATGTATTTACTGGAAGATGATACCCTTACATTGCACATTCATGCAAATGGCCTCCTTTGTGAGCCGACTGCATTTCTGCATTTAGAACCAAGGAGCGTAGGTTGAAGGATTGTATTAGTTTAATCTGCAAATAAATAAAAGATAAAAACATACTCGGACCATACCTTATAAGTGCCAGCATTTTTTCTACTCGCCCACCAACCACCATTAATTTTATTAAACATAGCCTACGCATACTCATAATCACACAAAAATGAGTTGGACATAGTATGTCCAATTCATTTTTAGTTTGATATACATGTAAGTTTCCAAGAAGTACTCTGGGGGATATTTCTTAATGGAGACTTTTCAGCCAAATGTTAATTAACAGAAGCCGCTTTTATTTACACAACTAATTAGAAACATGTTATTGGATCCCAAAGCGTGATACCAAACGTGAAATTGCAAGCTGGAAAGTTGTTTGGAAGGCTTTAAATATTGAATATCCTTTTTTGGGAAAGTGTACGAGAAGTGCAACATTCCCATTAACTTTGTTGACGCATCTATAGTTAACTTTATAACCTGAAAAGACTCAAACTGCGTATGTTCAACTACGGACATAAATGAAAAACATTAAACGTAACCAAAACAAGGATTTTTTATAGGCACGTGCAAATCTGAGAAATCACGAATTCGGGTTGCAGCGTCCTATTTGTGTGTTTCACATTTCATATGAGACATTTAAAAAAATTCACTGCCCTTGGAAGTTTTATTTATTGCGATTGTAAACTGGATTGGCGGTTGAGAAAACTGCACGATAAACTCACCCTGCTCAAATCAAAAGTAGGCAATCACCGATGGCTCGGGTGTCATGAGAGATTGCCCACTTATGGGGCAGGTTTCTAAAAGTCGCGCAAATGACTATGAAATTGACCTTTACTTGCTGGCACAATCCGGGTGCATGTAGCTTGTCGTGTAGGACATTAGTAAGTGAAGTTCTAATAATAATCGTATGCAGGGTGGGCATTAACTCCTGCCCTCAATACGAAACTTTACTCTAAAAATTATGTGATTGACAATGAGCACAATGATACACATTTTGGGAAATGTAGAAGTCCTATTGCTTGTTTCAAAAACGCCCTTTAACCTTTTTAAAAATGTGGGCCTTAACATGGCATGTTTGAAAAGTGAATTTTATAATTAGAGAAGGTTAGATTCAGGGTGGTGGTACTTTTCTTATCGGTTAAGGATAGTGCTGAATATTACCATTGCTGCCAATTGCACGTAAATAAAAGCAGGATTTGCTAGTTTTCCTTTAGTCCTTGTCAAAGCCGGTAATAAATAAATAAATGGAGTCAGACCCGAGGTGCGCTGCGGTGCTCCAATGGATCTAAATTGATGCTTAAGCAAAACAATCCCATCAGATTCCTCCGTGATTGTTTTCCGATCAAGAAGTGATCTAACTTCTCTCTACCAACACCGTTTTTTTTTACTTCTTCGGCTCTTTGTTTTATTTCACGAAATTCAATACCGAATTGAAATTGCTTTCGTTGTCTCTTTTGCAAGTCGGATTCTTTGGAGGATATACATCAATTTACACACAGTGCTGCGTTGGGGGGAGATGGGAAAGCCGCTGGTTTTATTTCAATTTCAGGCCATTATGGAGTGGCTGCTCACGACTTAAAGCGTTACTCGCTATATTTGTAATGCAGTTTGACGTGTGAATGCCTGCGTTGGAAACCCCTCGTAAATTCGATGGGTTCAATTTCTGGCGCCCCCGGAGAACGGAGCGAGCTGGGTTCGAAACCTGAACGACTCCTCTCAACCGATTTGCTTACTAAAACAATAGCAAACACGACGAAAAGCGAGGGAAAATTAAGTGGATCGAGTGAATCGTGTTAGGCGATTTATCCAATTTGATTCTGTCTTCGTCGTGCTAACGAGAAAGAAAGTGGGGAAAGAATTCTTGGACAAATCTTCACTCGAAACCTGAAATTGCGCCATGTTTACATGCGAGCTTTAACAAGACCTCGAGTCAAGTTCTCGTACAACTAGTCACTAGATGCGCGTTTAGATTAAGCTTACTTGCATTAGTCTGTCACCTATTAGTGACATGGATTAGCGTTGCCAAAGCACATTTAGTGGATAGAATTATTTTTATGAAACAGAGAAAAACATTGATACAACCTATTGATGTGAGGTTGTGACTCATTGTTGAATATCAACAATTTAATATTAGTTAGCTATCAATCATGTCCCTTACAAATGACTATTTTTATATACACTGTACGTGTACATATTAATACCATCTAAACAAAAGGACCATTGATATTCCATATTAAATATCAAAATCTTGGAAAGTCGATGCTTTCTGAATTAATATTTTATTTGCTGGTGGTTGCACGGAACATTTTTAAGTCCCGTTTTCTTAGAACGCGGGCAACGTCTTGCCCTCCATAGCATATTATATGCTGGTAGCGTATGAAAGTCTGTTTGGATATTAATATCAAAATGTAAGATTATCCAGAGGGGATTTCGCCGAAGACGGTACATGCTCATTGGGGTGAAGCTGCGCATCCTCTTTGCACTCTCACTTTTGAGGGAAAATAAGGAAATAGGAGAATATGGATGATGGGCCAGTCATAAAAAGTTCTATATTTTAGTGTCATCCCCTATGCAATATGCAACGGGTGGGACTAACTTCCCCTTGCTTGCCCACCCCTTTGCTGAGGTTGATAACTCAGATTGCTATATGTTACCTTATTGATGCTATCAGAGGCCATATGAAAATGAAGTCGGTTCACACTAGCAAAAAATCAATAAGTTTCTTCGCACTTATCGTGGCTCGCAGACTGTGAAGTAAGACCGTGCTATACTCGCTGGGTTAGGTCATCAAACAACGTTATTGTTGACGACGTCTGAAATAATCCTTCTGTCACATTTTCTTGCTGCCAACTCGACCCAAATCTTTGCCATTACACGAACCATACATTACTCCATTTTCCCCCGCTAGTTTGATTTTCAATTATGCGACTCTATGCAAAACTTGGGTTTTCTTTCCTTTTCCGAAAGGCTTTTACTTGTCGCATGGTCTGAAGTAGTAAAACCGAATGAAATCTTGAAACTTTCCAATATACTCAGACGTCAGAATTTTAATTTCCGACCATGAATACCACAACTAAAACGCTCGTGGCTGTGATTTAGTACACTTTTCTCCAGTAGACTTGCTAGAAACTTTGATATCTTGTATTTAATAGAAATGACTGGCAGTTGTCAATATGATGATTATATATATTTACTGTTATTTAATAACGACACAGGTATGTCTTATTGGCTTGGGCACGCTTTTTATGGGTATTCTTCATAAATAAAAAGATAGAATGAACTTATTATTGTTCTTATTTCCTGCATGCCATTTCACGTGCAGGACTTCGATCACCATGTATTTAGTAAGACGCCGGAAATTACTTAACGTCCCAGTTTATGTTAACACGAACTTTTATGGCCGTTGTTCATATCCTGGCTGTTTCGGTTATTAATAGACTCTGGTATTGTCGCCAAATTATTATTTTTTCAATTGTCTCTAGGAATTACATTGCTTTGCAGGCCTCCCGTTGCAATAATGCAGTAATTCGCACATCATTTGCATAGTTGCCTATCTCTAAATGATTTACATTCTGGCAACATACTCGTCCCATATCCCCAAAACGCCAGTTTATTTCATTTCTTTGTTTGTATCCCCCTCTATCAGCTGTTGAAATCTGCTTTTCCATCGCTGCATAAAAAACTCATTTAATCTGTCATAATGGATGTCATTCGGTAGTAGTTCTTTTTGTCTTTCTCCATCTGCCTTTTATTTTCCTCTTCCAATCTCGTTTTTGGCAGCCATTCCTAATATGCTTATATCCATCTTAACTTGTCCTCATTTTTTCTCTAATAATATAGCGCAGGAATTCGTTCCCTCATGTTTGCGTTCTCTTTTAAAGCCCTAATGTAAACATGGTGCAGATTCGTGAAGCCCAAGAGTTGCATCGCAATATGGGTCCCCTTTCGAAATTCACTATTTAGATTCTATGCTTGCTTAATATTTGGTATTTTCCTGGGGAGTATGGAAGATTATTAAAAAATATATGAACTGGGACTACGGTCGATTGCTCGTATTGGGAGAAGGGCGTGGCTGCCCAAAGGTACATTGCGTTATACCCAAAACAAACGGCACAATTTTGCCTAGTCATTCAAGGAATCGTGGTAAAATTGTGCAAGTCTGTTTTGGGTATTACTGGTGTGGGTGGCATCGTGACCTCACATGATTGAAAAATTCTGTTTTCAAACCATCTGTTGGCTGCATTTACGTTCACATTATGTGGAATCAAAAATGATGACAAATATGCAAGTCTGCGTACATGCCATATCCTTGCGCTTAAAAAATATGAAATCTTCTGTGTTGTCACATGCATTAGTTGTAAATTGCACGAAGCTTCATCTGCAGATGTCGTTGTAAGTCAAACCCCAACTTAATTACGGCATTAGCATTAATTGTACCACGTTGCTTGATTTGACAGAAATGAAATTTAAACGATAGACATCACGTGAATGCATCGCGGGGTGGAAACCTGCCTTCTTTCAATAATTCGTATTTGGAATTAAGGATGCCAACCATACCCTATTTCTGAATACTTTTTTGTTACTGTTCACCAGTGAATCCTTTCTGAAATGAAATGGGCATGTAAATAAAAGTTAATTAAGCATGTTGTCTTATCATTAAAAAAGCGAATTCAGATACAGTTTTCATGTTTGGATATAAGAACGTTTGCACAGTGTACGAAGATGTGTTGTTAAGGTTTTTTTAAACGAATTTTGCATTTCTTATGAAATGCAGTATAGTTTAAATAAACAATGTCTTCCACTCCTATAGAAACTAAAGTTAAGCCCTACAGTGTAGGTTGTGTCAGTTCTTGGTTATTGTTGTCATGACTTTTTCTATGTCGAACGCTACTACAGTGCACTTCATTCTTATTTGCCACGTTTTCGAGCAACTTTTTCATATCACGGGTTTCGTCACTTACTGTCCTGCCGTTAAATGTAATCCCCAGCTTAGCCATCGAACAAATATGACCATGAGTGACAGTGATAAACGCGATGTGAAATCCTGAGTTAAGGGCGATCGTCGCATCAGGTGTTTCAACTGAACGACGATTTTCTTCAAACCTTCAGTTTCCGGCGAAACAGTAATTTCCAATCGAAAAGCCTTTTATAGGTTTTATGTTGACTCCATGTAGCCAAGGACGTGTTACCTGACATGAAAGATGCTATGTCTAGGATTATTGTGATTGATGTACATATAGCTACTAGCTTGTTCTTGCACAATATGGTGATCAAGAAGTTCTACTTTTATTAAAGAAATTAAGTTTCAAAGGTCTGTTTGTTACAGAGACGAAAAGAACTGTTTTTTATATTCCTTGTAGCTAAGTTTTTTTAATTCACTTTTTTTTTTTTTTGAAGATCTCGTATATTTTTATACCCTCACTGCACGGTTTCAATGTTATGGTTATTGCTCAGACTTTCATATGCAACGTACAGTTCCGTTCGTAGTTATATTATGTGATGTTTTACCAACATGCAATATCATTATTATTGGCCAGACCGCATTGCAATATGGTCTGCAAATATTGGCAACCCCCTGTACTCAATTCATATCCGGAATTTGTGTCTATTGCTCGTATCCCTGCAAGGTATTGGCATTGCTAATTACGTTTGTCTTGGATGACAAAATGGTTTGTCAATATGTAATGCGCAGCGCTAATTGGCGATGGCAGTTTAGTTTGGTCTAATTGAGTTTATTGCACACACAATTAAGAGCGAGGCTTTATTTCCTTCCAATCTAATCCGTATCAGTCTCTCCTCGATTATGGGAAGGTAAATATTCATGAGGAAAGGAGATACGACTCTTACACGTTTTTATCCACTCGTCTTATTCCTGGATTAACACACAAAACCGAAATGTCTATATTGAGTAACAATCTTTAACGATTGACCTTTTGTTAGGGTTTTCGCACTGCATCTACTTGGAATTGAAAATCCTATAGCTGTAGCTTTTCTCAAAATCCTTTCAGATTCCACATAAGATTTTTTCTTTTGAAAGTGCATGAGGCCATACTTTTTCATTCAAGGCTTCTTTATGCAAATACACCAAATAATGTTGTAGGTCCTATCTTATATGGACGTCATTGTCCGGCGGATTATATCTGCATTCTTTTCCCTAGAAATCGGTATTTTGTTGGAAGGTTTTAGTAAACAACTTGGTAAACCGCCATCATGAAAAACATTTTTGCTATTTAGGCTTGCTGAAGGCTATTTGGAAGCGAGTTCTTGCGCCTCTGGTTAAGTTATTTAAAGTAGCGTCCCTAAATACGCCTTTTGGTCTCTGAGCTTCCAGTTTGCGATTATATTTATTCAAAATTCGTGAAAAGCTTTATTCTTTATACAAAATGAAATTACTTGTTGTAGTGCTTTCGTGGAGCATATATGCTTATTTGTATATATGCTGTACTTGGTAAGAAATTGTGAAAAATATTAAAATTACAATAACTAAACTGCTGATCGTAAGTTGCTTCCCTCATTAGCATTATTTTAAATAACTTTTCAAGGAACAGATTTTAGAAAAATATGGCTCTCCTAGTTTATTTCATGCGTGGAACTCGCTTTTGAATTCAAATTTCATTCTTCAGTATATTGCGCTTAACACTGATCATCGATTTGGTATCATGAGAAACTGTATACCGGAAAACGCATGGGTGGCCATTTTCGATTCTAGTAATTACAGCGCCACCTGCTGGCACTCCTTGTGAACCAAATACAATGTACGTGAAATTAAAAAGTGTAGTGCTTTTACCTTTCTTCAAAATTTGGCCTTTGTAATTCTAACAGTAATTTGAACTTTTTTTACAATGAGAGTAATACTTTTTATGAGCCTCATGCATTATGCTCATTATTCCTCTTATATGTGTACTGCTGTTTTATGCTTTTGTTACTACAATTGGCCTTGATGTCGCTAAATGTGATATCTTTAATAATTCCTCACCTCGCCTGTGTAATCGTTCACACTCTTGGCTGTAGACTCCATACACACCTAAAGCGTAATTTCGCTTTGTTTTCATTGTTCGTACTAATACCTTTCGAGCAAAAAAGCTAATTGCTCTTGTATGTGCATTTTCGCGTGGGGTAGCCTTTTTCTTTTGTAGGGGTGGAGTACTCGTGTGCAATTTGCGCTTCATAGAATTTTGCGTAATGGTTTTTCTTGATGAGGTTAAGCTAATTCGCTCCTATTATCGATGAAATTGAAACATGGGCGTTGGTGCTTTTTTGGCAACGCTGAACCCGATGGAACCTCCGCCATCCATTGGCGCTCCCAGAACGGATAGCTTTTGTTTGTTTTTCGTATCGATTGTGACAGATTTTCATACAGATTGAACGTTATCTCAACAAACGAGATAAGTTTTTTTTTCGGGGAAAGATAGCAACGCTATTGTTGCTGAGCTCGCTAACTGACAAGATTAGATACACAATGATTGTCGCGCCAACTGTTTCGCTCCGACAGCTAATATTCCCTTTGAAAACCAGTGAAACACCGTTGTTATACATGTATGGATTCAGCAAGTTTTTTCTCTTTCTGCTTCACTTAAAGCTTTCCAAAGCAGAAGCGTTATCAGAAATCGTTTACGCCTATGGCTACGCAGGAATCGCATCACTACCTCGCAGAAAATGATATTTGCACTAAATCCCAGGCTAACCGAGTTTGAACTTTTTTTTTCCCAAAAACATAAAAAACTGAAATTTCCCCCCAATACACACAGCAATCAAGTGGGGCTCGTTTCTCATACCGGATGAAAAAAGTGAATATATGGACATACTTGGATATGTATTTTATGTATTGTTGGACCAACAATTTGCCACAAATGGACCTACATAACCATATGCGTCATTGTATATCCGTAGTCCTCATACTGATGGTATTTGTCTAGTTTTACCGATTCAATTCCATTCAACTCAGTACATTACTGTCAGCAAATGAATTCCATGTGATAAGGAGGTCTAATCCATCAGCCCAAATTATATGGTGGATATGATGGGTGGACCTTATTGCAGTTATTAGCTCAATAGAACTTTGTAGTAATTAACTTTTGTACACAATGAAATTAAATGAAAATTTTGGCAATTAATTTCAGTATTTATAATGTGCACAATTTAATTGACTGCCAAACTAAACTGTTTAACTAAGGTAAACCTGTTTCACCATGCAAGTATCATTCACTATTGCCATAATTGGCTAACATTTGGATATACAGCATGTACTATATATGATCATCGTCATCTTTCTTTTTAGGTCATGTGACTAAAAAGAATTAAATATATCCTTATTTAAGATAAAACTTGTAATAACATGTTTCATGTATTCTTGATCACGTTTTATCAGTTTATTCTGTTCTATACTGTAAATCGAACTGCACCTCGATGCCTAAATGATCCGTCGTAAGAGAAACTCGTGATATAATTGATAAAAGTTTGTTTCGATCAAAGTTAATTCAATTTTGTCCGCCTTTTGTGTTTCACATTCTCCCTAATTGGCGAAAACCCATCTTCTCGTTGCGTGATTGCAAACTGTCACTATATCATGTCATACAACGAATGAAACTTATCAAATTAAGGTTCCATTTTAGTTTTCACTTAAACCACGACTTATGTCATCCGCATGGATAGGCTTATTTCGTTTACACAGAGTTGCATTTAAGTGGTACAATACGTTGGTGTATTATGTCGTATGTTTGGTAGACGCCTGTGTAACTCCACTTTAATCTAAAACCCTATATTGTATACTGATATAAAAGCAGAGCTTGTTTCGACTTCTACTTTAGTTGGGATATATGTATGTCGATCAATACGGATCGTAAATTCCATTATATTATGCACAGTACGAGCGTCTGTAAGTTAGCCTGGATGACAACATTTGAAGTTATTTATACATGTACTTTCTTCCCAATAACCCTAACAATGCCTATCTTTACCTAATTTATTATTTTTTTATTTCTAGGTGAGTGTTCAAATCTTTCGTACTTCCACCCAGTAAATACATTTTAACATGTGGTCTGTTCAGTAAGTACATGCAAATTTACGTTTGAAATCATGCGATTGCGTCACACCTTACCCACCAAGGCTACTATCCCATGAAACATTTTTTAAAGCCATTAGTAATGACGATGTCATTTTCGAGTCTCTGTGGACCATTACAACAAAATTACGTCCAACAAATGAAACAAAACAAATTTAGAACTTACATTTGAGATATTATGTAT
>JAQFYZ010001609.1:0-22143 GCA_034695085.1 Cylindroiulus punctatus
ACACATTCTACAATATAGGCAGGATTTTGAGCGTCTTTATTTATTTATTAAAGCAAAAGTACGGAACAAATTTTGCACGGTTTTGCATGGTGGAAATATTATGCAGGGTGTCCGAAAATTACCATGCATTTTCAATGGCCCTTTCGATCAGCCTTAACACTTCAGTGGGTCACAGCCATAAAACTTCACGTGCATGTCCGCTGTACAAAACGCCCATTAGATGGCGCTGGCATCTTCAAATGATTCACCCGCAACCAAAGCAAATCAAATTCATCCTGCCGAGGCTGGGGTTCTTGGGAAAGATTAAATTGGGTTCAGAATGCAACCGATTTAGAACCCAGGGTTTAATGTTCTGACATTTCTTCATGTTGACCTCTGGCGCCATCTGGTCCGACTTTCAATTTGAGATCAAGATGGCGGAAATCGATAACAGCAGCAGGCGCCAGGTCGAACGAGCTTTTTATGAGTGGTCGCCAGGTCAAAGGTCGTCAGTTTTTGTTGCATGGCGTGTTTACGGTCAAGCGCACCCAATGCGTGCGGTCATGACGTCAGCGGTTCCGATTCATCACCAGGAATCTCGTTTGCTGAAACGTCGATTAGTGGCGCTGTTGGGGAGGAATTAGAAACGATTTTTCACCAGCAATTCCCAGAGGCCAATTCGCTGCCAAGATTTCCAGTATCCCTGTGTCTGTAGGGAAATTCCCCAGCGAGGCACGCTTGACAGATGAGCGCTAATTCTGACGAGAAACATCTCAGGATAAGGAGCTATGCATGAAAGTGCCATCAGCCTTAAGAGAAATTTGTCCAAAAAGTCCAATGAGACTTATGTAAAATGGGTTGGATTCAACTTTTTTTTCTTGATGAAAGAAAAATGTTCACTTGGTCATCAGTTTTGAAAGTGCCCTCGAATTGGTCGAATAGGAAATTTAGTTAGCTTTATTCACAGTCAGAAGAGTAACATCTGCAAGACGTTTCGGTTAACTTGAAACCTTCATCAGGTGCTACAATCCAAAGGTTTTGGATATGACAAAAATTTTACAAAGAAAAAATGGCGTTAGCCCATACACATAATGCAAGTTCAACCACGAAAAAACGAAATCCGTTAGGAAATGAACATGTTATTTGGTGGTTTTCACCCTGGTGGTTCGGAATTTTGTGCCAGGATTTAAGGTAGTAGTGAACCAGTGCATATATTCTTGTATTTTTAGTATAAGTAACCTGTTCATTTCCTAAAGGATTTCGTTTTTTCGTGGTTGAACTTGCATTATGTGTATGAGCTAACGCCATTTTTTCTTTGTAAAACTTTTGTCATATCCAAAACCTATGGATTTTAGCACCTGATGAAGGTTTTAAGTTAACCGAAACGTCATGCAGATGTTACTCTTCTGACTGTGAATAAGGCTAACTAAGTTCTATACGTCCAGTCACGGCCCTAAAGATGTTCTTTATTTCATTAATAGGAAACTTGCACTTTTTATTTTAAGCTTTAATTGAAGTAATTAAGTTACTTACACATCTATGTCCAATACGTTTTAGGCGTAAATAAATCAATCATGATCAAATAAAAACGCATCGTTTGTGAATGTATTGCTGACAGGAGAGATTTTCATTTTTGCGCATGAAAAAAAAATCAGAGCATCCTCCGAAAATAATATCAGTGCTCAATTTGGAGCAAAAAAGAATGAAAGACCCGGTCTTATATTCGGGGTGGGGGGGGGGGGGACACTGGGCTGGGAAGCCATTCGACTGTATCTAAAGCATCACGAGACTCGCACCTTAGTCCAAACACTTCAAACACTACATACATGTATATCATCACGTAATGCATGTAAATATTATTTCACATTACCGAGTCAACGCACACCTCACAATTTTCAAAATGGCGGACGGTTTCACCCCATCAATGTTCAATCCCCGCTCGGATCCCCCGCGATTGGCCCCAAATTTCAGTGGGGGTCTGGGGGAGGGATGGTAAAATACCGTCCTGGTATCGATCGGAAAGCAAATACAGGCAGTTTCGGGGTCCGCTCCCAGATTATCGCCACTTACCATCGCGAAAAGCCCGCCACGAGAGGGAGCGCCGTATGACTCACCTCTCTTTGTGCTGGAGGGGGGCATTATTAAAAGGATGCAGCGCCGGATTTAGACTTTAGGGAGCCCGGGGCACTCTAAGTTTGGGTGCCCTTTGAAGGGGTGAAACGGGTGCCCCATCGGGGGGTCTGGGGGGGTGTCCGGGGGATATCCCCCGGAAATTTTTTTGATAATTGGAAGCAAAAGTATGAGTTTTGTGGCACTTTGGAGCGCGATTTTTCAAGTAGCCTTAAACATTTTAGTAAGTTTTCAATTTGTTCCAACACAGTGGGGAGTTGATTATATATGAATGACATGAATGGTAGCTTTTGCAGGGACCAGTGCGACCTATTTCTGTTACAGAATTTGCAAACAGTAAGAAGCGCCCATCGGAATTGTAACATCAAGACAGAAAAGTTTGAAAACCATTGAAAAGGGGTGAAGGACCTCTAGCAAGGGTGCCCCCCTAGAAAGGGAGCCCGGGGCATATGCCCCCTTTGCCCCCCCCTAAATCCGGCCCTGAAAGGATGAAAGGCATTTTTACGCAATAAAGGGGAGTGGAAGGGGAGGTCAAGCACCACAGCCATATGCACGTGTCCTGGACATTCCCAAGCGAGTTTTAATCAGAACCCCTGGAAAAAACGAGTAGCGAATGGATGGTGAAATTGAACGTTTCAGGGGTACAGGGTGGGACAAACGTTTGCGCCTCTCACAACGACCACTCACGTGACCGAGAAAGTTTAAGTTGGTGGTCGAGCCACGGTTTTTAAAAAAAAAATAGGCCCCTGACTATAGCACAGCACATTTTACTAACTGCTTTGAAAATCAGTTATCATGACATGTTTTGTAAAAAGCTGTCACTTATAGTATGTTCTGATTTTCGTTGGTATCCGGGTGCATGGTGACCGATTTCTGAGATCCAATATTTATTACTTTTTTAGATTAAATTTTAGGACTTTTTAGGACTATAAAAAGTGACATTTTTAGTAGTTGACAATGATTTTTCATTCTCATTAATGCTATACATATAATTCATTTTTGAGCAATTTTCTTTAACAGAGCAGCTTCTACATTCAATGAATTCAATTTGCTCTCCATCTCATGAACACGTTTTTTTCTTCTTCGCCTTAATCTCTTGGATATCATCCTGGGCCTTTCGTTTTTCCATGATCAATTCTTCCTCAACAGTTTTTTCCATAGCCTTTTCCTGTCTGGCCTTCTTTTTCCCTGACCATTCCTTTTGAAACACCCTGTAATTTACAACAATTCTTCAATTGTTGTGGAGCGTATTTAGGACTTTTTATTTTTTTTAGGACTTTTAGGACTTATTTTTTTTTAGTACTTTTAGGATTTGGTCGCCACCCTGTGATATTCTCCCAGGTGGGAAGGTGGGACCAAGCTGACATGGGTCATATATGGCCACATGCATCGTCACCCATGGCAAATGTGTTACATGGCAGTAAAACAATGCCTGGTATCAGCCATGCATCTAATATCAGGTATTCAATCAGGCTGGCCTGACTAAAACAATTAGTTAGTCTGAAAGTTAATTACACTTGGCTACTGCTATAAATACTACTTATTTACTTCCCAAAATATTCACTGGTTAATTCTATTAATAAGTATTGATAAAGCAGCACAATTTATTTATGATACGGATTCATCAATTTTATCCTATAAATACACTCACGTTTTGCTATAGATAGATCTACATTATTCTTACGCATTTATTAACATGAAAACGATCGGTCGTAATAACCGATCCTAAAACCAAAGGTAGCTCCAGTATGGTCTATTTACTTTTCTACCTGATAAATTTTTGTACTTTTTTCTAAATAGGTTTTGGTAGCATATTTTAGGTATTTTATCCACCCTGTATATGGAGTATTGTGTGGTCAAGTGTATTGACATAGAGTAAATGGATATGCAATGACGTACAGTACATGTGCATGTATGTGGCTATACAGGTAATTAGGTAGCCAATTTCTAGCCTAACCATACACATGCAGACATTATTTACCTTTTCCACCTGGCAAATAACTGATTTTAAGCAAACTTTCATTTAGAAAAAATGATAACAGACATGACGATGATGACATAATACTTGAAAACCCTAAAGGCTACACATATTTGCTTATTGGGTGTCACTTCCAGATAATTGTTCACAAGCTTATTAATAATAATAATGAGTTTATTCCATAAGGAAAAGGAATGAAAGGGTTGATTGGAACACTTACAATCATCCTGTACAAAAATCAAAGGGAAAAAGACATAAAATAGGTTAAGTTTGAAGAATTAGATTGCCTGATTAGATTGACACACTCATTCCATTAGACGGAATTCAAAACACTGAATTCGACTAAAAGCTGCATCGGACAATCGGTCGAGTATCCCAAAGTGCCAGTGGGGAAAGACGATCATGAAGTCCGTCAAGGAGTTGATCCCCCCAGCCCCAGGAAACGTAGCCAATTACCAAAAGTCTCATTTAGGATTCTTCATCCATTTGAAAAGTGGACAATGGTCAGGCGTGCACGAACATGATCCTCCTTAGGCAACCTGACTTAATGGACAAACGCTGTTTTCCCTCAGGGACCCAAGCTAAGAATGGACAGACGTTTACCATTTAGGTCATCACCCAGCCCATTGTAAGTGTTGGCTGGCTTACTACAGATGTTGAAGATAATGCGATTTCAGGTTGTAACGCAACACCAGATGACGCTGGATGCCGTTCATGACGTCAATGAAGCGCCCCCTATCTCTAATGGTCTGCCCCATGCTCCAATATTTATGATTGAAGCTTTATGCTTTTTGTTCATTTCAATTTCCTTTCTTGCAATATCATGCGATATTTGGAGCAAACACTGACATTTTATTTTGTATAAGTGGGAAAGTGAATGACTGGGTTCATACAGGGTTCCCCAGAAATGAGCTTTTCAACTGATGTTCACATTTTAAAACAAATTCCTCAAGTACTGTATACTACGGAACATACACATAACCATGAGTAGGATTTTGTGTTTATCCTAACCTATCCTAACTTAAATTAACATTATTTTAACTTTTTTGCAACGTTTTTATAACGTTTAGTGGCATATAACGTAGCGCAGCCAATTTCACTGAAAAACCCGACCACCAGAAATGCTAAAATATGATATTTTCCAGTGTGATCAATGCATATTGACTGACCATTATGCGTGCACGTGTTCATGTATTTACAAAGCAGATTGAACAAAAAATTATTAAGATAACATCAATAAATTCGATCCAATAATTCAGCTCAAATCTACTGAACAGCACGAAGGGAACTCTTCCCTTAAGGCTGGATTATGCAAATGTAATGTATACGGGATAATCCATTGATTAATGGCTTTTTTTTTGGATATACAGCGTGTTTGCCCCAAATGTGAAAAAAAAAATTTCCAACTTTACTTGTGTAGTACACAAGAATGGCACCTGTTCCAGTTGTAATATAACTAACCGTTTTTAATGAGGGGAAGGGAAGAATATTGTTTACTCGTTTGTTGTGCTTAGGCTAACCTAACCTAATCTTTTTTTTATCTTAACCACAAATGTAATTTCTGATTTAGCTGCCCCTTAACCGCCAGGCAATCACTGCCAGCAAGCGAGCTGTGAGTGAAAGCCTGACAATTTAACAAATGTCAGTCTATGGTTGTTAACATGAACAACATTCCTTCTTTATTTCTTACTTTCTATACACTGCATACACTATACAACAGCTTAAAGCAGGATAGCAGTGGGACATATGATTTGTGTGTACCTGTACAAATTTTTAAAAATATACAGTACATGTATTTACAGCTGTATTTTAAATCACCAGCGGCATCATATAGGTTTGAAAGAAACAAAAAATTTGCATTAGTTGTCACAGTGGCAATTTTAAGTGGCAGTTCCAATATTCAACACCACCAAAAGTAAATTATTTCCATTAACTGAATTAACAGCGCCACATATTTCAAATACCAGTTTGGTTGGCAATTTTGTACGAAGGATCAAAACTACCTTTTCATGTTCCCATCCCAACAACTTCAGGAATTAGGAATTAATGCTTCAACACTGCAAGGGCAGATGGCAAAATGAGATTGGACCAATGCCATAACCATCCTAAGATGTTCCACTAAGCAGTTCTGTAAGGTGCAATTATAGACCCTCTGATCGATACATATATGACCTCCCCGTCAAGGGACCAGGTGCGCCAGCAACGAAGCAATCACATCAGGTGCCTTAATTAATGGAGCAATCAACTGTTGGGGCACTCGGAAAAAACCAAAAGCCCATTCGGAAAAGTCAACAGAAAACACTGAAGCGAAATGACATGGCCCAGATGCCATAATGCCGCCAGCCCACTACATTTGTAGCCCAGAAACGAAATTAGAAGTGAGCAATTAAGTATTTTACTGCTGACCGATGAAACGAATGACAGCAATCAGTTGCAACCACCCAAAATGGCCCATATTTGTGCCAAATTCGTTCAGATAAGAACCTATTGGTATGTTGGGCTTCACTACCTATAACAGCTTCCATCGTGCCACTAATGTCTTACACATGTAAGAGTGGTCTTCAAACTTGTTGTACAGAAAACTGGGGTTCCGCAACTATGTTAGATAATTTGTCTTATTGGTCCTGCAGGACCTGCACGAGTTAGCCAGGCCATGACAGAGAGGCAGGGTTGGGGGGGGCCAATTGTGCCAATCCATGTAATCCATTTAAGCAAAACGTTGTCGTCGTCGAATTATACAGAATTGTTTGCAGTTTAGTTTATTAAATACCTAATGTGTTTCCAACAACAGTATTGATTCCTTTTGGAAAAACATCTTAAAATCTAGAAGTCTGGTAAAAATGTCCACATAAGTTCGAAATAGTTACCTAATCCAATGACCCTATGGTCTAGTGACTAAATTTCGTTTCTTTTGTACTAGCATGTGAAGCAATCCCTTTGCAAACATAGGATTCCCTAGGCTTTAGGGGTTTGAAGATCAAATTAGCGGCGTAAATATGTGGCCAGTATGTTTTTACTACAGTGTAGTTAGTAATACTGCCCCACCCACCCTAGGACAAGGTGACAATGCCATTCATGTTAAAAAATTGAATCAATGGCAAAAAAAATTCCATCCCTGACCTAAATGAATTTCATGGCTTTTCCATGACCCCTGTGAAATTCAGGTCTCACAACCCCCATCAAAACTGACACACAATCAACACTTTCGGAATTACATTGTATTTCCAGACCGAAACAGTATTTGTTTCATGGCTTTTCCATGGCTGTTCTCTATCGTCCTTATCTGCAGTTGCACAAATCATCACGAAGCCGCATAGGGTCGTGAAGACGCAAAAATGATAAATTTTACAGCCTCTGTCGTTTCTGTTGAAGTTGAAGAGAAGGAGAACATTATGCACGCGCCCAACACGTGCTATGAGCGTAATTTGCTCAGGAAGCATGAAGCAGCCTTCCACCATGGCGAACACACCAACTCCAATAACATCAGGTTAAAACTAAGTTATTGCGCATGTGGCGTTTCGTGTATTAAAAACAGGCTCACAAAGTCGGCTTTTTTCCCGTGCCGAGCGCGGATCCCATCTCCCTTGACATTAAATATTTAAATTTTTTTTCGTACGTTGATGTTCTTGTTGGCGATGCCACTATACGAATCATATTGTCGTCCTTGGCCCACAAAGATCCCGAAGCACGCAGTAGCTAAGTTAGACAACAGGACGCGAAAAAACCAAAGAGAAAAACCTTACAGCTGAAAGTTTAAATGTTTTGTATATAAGAAATTCAGCGGATTTATTGATCTGTGATTGATTTATGGAAAGGATCCAACCATAGAAGTATAAAAGATGGGATATTAGACAATACGTCGGCATACATTCACATTGCTAAAACTAGGACAAAATTCCCAGTTTCCAAAAAGTTTACAAAAATTCTGATGAACTGGGCTTGGAATTTTTATAAAAAAGGTGAATAGACTTAAGTTTTAATTACATGATGTATCAGCGGGGCAGTTCGTTACATTTTCTAAGTCCAGCAGATTTGGGGAATTTCAGTTTATGGCAGCCCATTGTGTAAGCGAATTCTCCGTGCCCAGTGAATGTGTTGCTTATTTTTCTGCACAGATTAGGAATCTGTATGCAAACATTTCGAAGTAGTAGGTTGTCATAGAAAAAGCTATTGGAAAAACGTTGACCTTAAAACGACCTTGCAAGTGGCTGCCAAATAGTGTCGTTCCCCTTCCACCTCATAAGCAAACATCCTTTGCCTAAACATTTCTTTGTCAAATGCTTTGTTTTTATGCTACTCGGATGTATCACGTTAAATGTCCTACCCTATACGCATAGCTCGCGACTCTGTGAGCAATTCACAATTACTGTTATGTTGCACTGCATTTTGTTGCAAATAAATTTAAGAACTATTTAAATAACCACTTTGAAATTCTATTGCATCCAGTGAAATGTACTGCAAAGCTTGTCATTTCTTGTATTTTAGGTTTTGGTCACTTTGGATTTACGCTTTCTTTGAATTTCTCACTATCTCTAATTGATTTATTTTTATATACAGGTATTTATTTTACTTGATTTTCACGTTCATGCTTACAACGCTATTTACTGCTTCCTACTGGTCCCTGCTCTTTGGTACATGGACCTTGCGGGGAATTATTTTTGTGTGAACTAATATCTGACTGAAAGGCAGGAATTGAATAGTAATAAAAAATAAGAAATACACAACAACATGCTCAGCAGTCATCACTGTTTACAACTGTTTACAACCAGTTTTCACCAGTTCCCAAAAAAATAATTTCATAAAGGGCATTTCGCCACACCGAAGTAAAGAAAAGTGAAACTTATAGAAAACACGAAATAACCGATCAGTTCAACGGTAGCCATGGGAACAAATATTGCCAATTAATCCAATTTCACATCGTCAAACACGAGCTACGTATAGACATGAAAGAAATCAGGCACCCGCCATTTTCCATCTTTCTGGTGGAGGCAATCCAGAAGAACATAGCAGTGTTGCAGTGTTGCAATCCCCCCAATTCCCCTGAATCCCGAAGACCTAACCATATTTCATTCTGACTTGCAAATTGTCCTATCAGGACGCCCATTAACAGTGGCGTGGAAGTCATTCCATATTCCTCTTCCTCCGCCATTTGCATTTGGCGCGACAGTGGCGCTGGAGAGATGATTAAAAAAGGCCCCCGAATCAATAACCTTATCAAAAAGATGCGTCCCCTTGCGGGGGAACCGCGAAAAAATCGAGCTTCCCCAGCAACACGAATGCAACCAATCTTCCGAGTCCGGAAGCCGGAGCGTCGCAGCGTTAAATAGTTTACACTGGCGACAGAAATCAGCGGCATGCTTTTATGAGTCGTTACAACGGGCATATAGTTTGATACTTTTCTTCGGGAGGCTGTGGCACAATGTTGAAAATGGGTGTTGTGTGAAATTGCTCTGGAGGTAGTGGGGTGAGCCTCGGGTGATTGTCAGCAAATGGGGTGAATGCGAAAAAATTAAGGCACTAAAATAAGACGCTTCCTGGTAGAACAGGATAGGAATGACTCGATGATGTAATGCACGTGTTGTCGATAAAACTCGGTTGGATAGCAGGTTCAGTTGACTTCATAACAGAAAACAAGTAATTCATCGTGAAAGGTGGCAACACACACGTCAGTTCAAGTCGGGATCGAGGGATGGCTGAAATTGGAAATCAGTCGCGTTTCATAACACAGACCAATGATTTTTCTCCCTTAGTTCTTTGTTATCTGGTCACACTGTATAACAGCCGAGCGAGGTCACTTTACATTCAGGAGACCTGGGTTCAAACCTGAGTTGGCTCACTCAATCGATGTACTGTAGTTGTCGAGGTTTCCCACAACGAGTTCAGACAAATGCCGGGATAGTTCTAAAACTTGACCACGACCACCCCTATTAGCCCCCCTAACCAGAGTTCCTTGTTCATATTCACCAAGTCTCTCTGGTCACACTGTATATGCACTTTAATGGTTGAGAGTACGGCAAAGACTGTGCAAACAGCTCACCATGGATTGGATGAATAAAGAATTTTTCTGATGCCACCATGTACATGTATTGCTCACTTGATTACATGACTTTCTGGTTAATTTTTGCACAAACACCCAAAATCCCAAAACACCCTGCTATTGACAGCAGTGCTTCTCAAACTATTTTCACTGACCATGGAATGGATGAATAAAGAATTTTTCTGATGCCACCATGTACATGTATTGCTCACTTGATTACATGACTTTCTGGTTAATTTTTGCACAAACACCCAAAATCCCAAAACACCCTGCTATTGACAGCAGTGCTTCTCAAACTATTTCACTGCTAAAGAAGAAACGACCTACACAACCTGGTGCAACATTTCAACCGTGGTGGCAAACGACATTCGATGTAGCTCTATAGATAGGTTTCTTAGTCATCTTGGTCACACTATGACCAGATGACTATGATCAGGTCACACCTTTGATGACCTGAAGGGTGTCGCATAGATTTTGCAACTTTGCAAGCAGTGTACCAAAGGACTTGAACGATGGATGAATTGATCCAATGATTCTGATGCCATCCAAGTAATTTCACACTTAATTTCTATAGAAGGACGATGCTACCAACAGCTGAAAGCCCCAACTGTCCAAAATGATACTAAAAACAACCCAACCACAATCTGTTATTATAGGATTACTGCCTCCCAAGCCTTTTCATGTTGCCAAACTGCTAAGGGTTCAACGGCATTACCAGAGCAAGCTGTCAGGTATTCCAACAACCTGGTGCCGAGTGGCATACCAGCCCTAAAATGTTCACAACCGCGGTGCCAAACCGCATTCAATTTGGCTGCAAATAACATTCCGATCCATAAACTATTAATTTGTGTTGCAGATGCCAGCCAGCACCCAGAAATTTTATCATCTTGCAGCACTCGGCATGCAGGGGTCCCGCATGACTGAAGCAGAAATCGTTTTCGGCTTAGGCAAAATCCGGCGGTGACAGGACGCCAAAATTGGCGCGTGGCATTCCTGGGTCCCTACTGCTGGGAAAGTCGATAATCGACAAAAAAATTCTGGGAAAAAAAAATGCGCGCCACTTATTGGACTTTCTTGGCCATTGACTCTTCCGCTCGGGTGCCAACCCCTGGCGTCAGAAAGTGTATCCAGAATCTCGTTTTTTGGACTCCATCGGTAAAATGAAGATTGACGAGCCAGAAATCAGGATGTCTGGGCCATGGAGAGGGTCAATTTCAAGAAGAAAAACGCGCCCAGTACGTCATCATAACAGGCCTTCTGATGGCTTTCCAACTGTCAAGCGTGCCGAGAGAACATGGCAGTTGGGCAGGCCTCGCCTGTTCACATGGAAAAAATTTGCAATTCCATGACTGCTTACTGAAGTCATCACTGAATCATTACAATGCAATCATTCTTGCATTTGCTGAAGCAAGAGCAGGATTGGTTTGTTGGTTCTGGAGTTTAAGGCTGCAGTGCCTCAAAGGCAAGATGGCGTCCAAATAGCAGATAAATGAAAAAACCCATACAAGTATCACAAGAATGGCAGGACAACCAACATGCAGAATTGAAACCAACGAGGAAACTAAGGTTAACAAAGTGAATCTGCAACCAATAAGAGTTCAGAACTTTGTATCGACTTTAGTTATGGATCAAAACTGAACAAGGAACCGATGTGTATTAAACTCAGCCCCTTGGCTGGATTCACATGTTCTGAAATTCGATAGTAAAGAAAACCATATTTGTGTAAAATCATACAAGAAGGTCGTGGAACACAAAACCAATGTTGTGACAGTCGTTCCGGAAGGGGTCATTTCTGCACCAACAGGACAACTTTCCCGAATGATTGATTTCAAGAGTTGGTGGATGTGGAAAACCTTGATAAAACTACACAGAATCTGGCCTAAACCTAATCGAATACCTAAGTGATTCTAAGCTCCAAAATCCACTGGAAAATCCTCCCACAGGTTTTGTGGCTGTCACAGAAGCAAATACGCGGCGTGTATACCTTACTGATAAATGAACGGATATGGAAACACTGTACACAAGCAAGAGTTCCAACACTAATGATCAGCTAAGTGTATAAGGTCTGAAGCAATGTGCTGGCCTCAAGACAGAGGAACATGGAGAACTAATTAGTACATGATGATGCAGCAGCCTCTACAGGTTTGGGCATGACTATGGACCATTGCGGGACACCATCCCGAAGCAAGTATGTCTTCCTTGTCAGACTATCAACTTTAGCCATGGATCAAAACCCAACAAGGAAACGAAGTTCAGGGCCATACTGCACAAATCATAGAGATGAAAATCACCAGAAAATGCCATTTGGTGACCACCGCTATAGAACGTATATGAGACGAGCTATTAGGCCAAGGAGATATGGCCCGGAAGTCACTGCGGCATTCAAGGGAGCTTTGGCAACAAAACGACGACAGAATGTCAGATTCATTCTCCTCGGCCATGGCCCATTTTTCGATAACGTCCACATCCAGTTAGGGCGACGATAAATGGATTTGATGGTCTGATGGCATCCTCTTTAAAGGAAGGACAAAAACCACTCGGTGTCTCCCTCTGTCGGCGCAGTGGATCCGGTCCACCGTTGAGCAGGGCCACCCCCCGGAGGGAGCGGCCCTCCCATGATAATGATGTAATGCGGATCGGTGCAGACAGCTGATAATTTCCTGCGACTGATGCGATGAAGAGGTCTCTCCGCACGAGCACAATGGGAGAAATCACGGTGTGGACAATGGAAAATGGCACGAGAGCAGATGGATATCGAGCGCCCCGAGGCACCCCGGCACAGAGCCTATTATCTCCCTGATGATATGCAACGAAATAAAGGGGCGCTGTGAAAAGCCAGTGTCCAGAGCCCTGGCTTCTGAAGATGCCTACGGTGATGCCACCTGCAGAACCGGTGGCAGAACCTGTCATTCCAATCCACTTACGGTTCTCCGAGCCCACTCGGATGCATGCTATTGGTGTTACTTTTAGCGTGCCATCAGATGCTGGAGTTTTCTTTCCAAGGATGGCCTTTTGCTGCAATGGTCCTCCTGGTGTCCACAGGGATGCAGTGGTCACTGTCGAATAAACTGTGTTACTGTTGGCATGTGTCATATTTTTGAACTGTACTGGCCTTGTTCCCCTTCCTGTTAAAAGGTCTGGCAGTACCTTGAACTACAAACACTTCATTAGTATGGGATCCTCCACTAAGTAACGTAGTTGTTGACTCTGCTGATTCAAAAAACTGTGCAAATTGGATCACATTGTCCAATATTCGTTGTTCTTGTTGGAGTAGAAATTTCTGCCTTTCTTTATTGGCCAGTCCACACAAATTGGTCGCGAAGTCTGGCTTTTAATGGATCCGTGTCCTTTTCAAAATGGCAAGTCAGTGCAGCTTTCCGTAAAGCTATCATATAATCCGAAGCAGATTCTCCAGAATTCTGGCGTCGATTGTGAAAACGGAAACGTTCAGAAATTTCCAATGGAGCTGGGTTCACTAAGGCTTCTACTTTTTCCACAATCTGGTTGAAGTCAATATTGATAATATCGCCTCCCATGGAATCCACGAAACGGTTGTAAAGTTCGACACCCATGGTTTGCAAAAGATGTGCTCGACGTCTTGCAGCATTGGTTGCATCATTTGAGATTTGGGCAGTTATAAGAAACAGTTCCACGCTGTCCACAAACCGTCTCCATGTTTCCAGTTCTTTATCAAACGTCTCCAATTTGGACGTCATTTTTGGGCACAGTTATCACTTGGTTTTGCGTGAGTTCGAATTTCTCGTCGCCAATATGTTGTATCCTCAAGAATTAGTAATATTAGTTGAGCATAACTGTTAACTTTATTTTTGGAACTCAAAAACGTATTAGAACTAGAACTTTTAAGAACATTCAAAAACAGGCATGTGCATTGCACATGCATGTAAATGCCAACAGTTACTGAATGACAACCCCTAGCACGTGGCAAATCAATGCTGATATTGGGCTTAAATGAAGTTGAATTGAAACAGCAGGATACCAGCTGAAAGTCTACCCTTGTGGAACAAGGTGACATCAAAGTGGTTGGGAGGACAGGTTACTCGGCGATTGCAAGACCGGTGATCTTTGCTTCAAATGTGATTTTGTGGCAGGCGGGTTGCAACACCGGTAGGATTGGTTGCCATTGCAACCCATCTGAGCAACGAAAGTAAATGTAATTGTGGGCAGTGTACATGATGGTTGATATGATGATTGATTTCTAATCTGGTTTTGTCCACAAACAACGGAAATTGGCAATCGCTGCAATCAGATTACAACTGCTTGGCATGGCAACCAATAAAAGTGGTTAACTTTTCAGCGAAACATACTGCGAGCAATTTTCCGTCAATAACAGACTGCTATTCTTGGAACAGTGAAACAGTGGAACATGGTTGACATGGAGATTTTCAAACACTGATTTCGTCCATTACTAGCGGAAATTGGCAACCATGATTTAAAGGCATGATTTAAAAACGATTCAATCATCAAAAAATCATCAGTGAAAGCCATCACTGCCATTCTGTTGAAAATGTCTTGAACGAAATTTCCCTACCTATTCCGGACACATGTTGCAGAATTTCCAGACAGTTTCAAAACAAACGTTTTGAAAGGCCAAGTGATGGCCCACCCCTAAGCTTATTTAGACCTGATTGGTCATTAAACGTATCCAAAGAGTATACTATATCTTTCAACGAGGGCACCCACAATTAAGCCCTAGAGACACTTCTTACCAATCAAAATTCTTGATCCACACAGAAATTGCAGATATTATGCGAATTTCCCTGCCTTTTTCATGTCAAATCGAGGTTTTTCAGAATACCTCATGGGCAACTCATGCAATGAAAACCACGAGATGACTATGGGCAATGAATTGAATTGGCACCACGAACTGCATACAATATGTGCAACGTGTCACAACTTGCAAGTAATATGATGACTGTCACTTACTCAGGCTGAATTTCCAGAAGTCCCTGACGGGGATGTTGCCGTTCCTTCCACCCAGCATGTACACGTGACCATCGTGGACACACACGGCCAGCTTGCTGCGGGAGCAGGGCACCGCACTGCCCGGGGCCGGGGTCAACGTAGACCACATGGTGGCGTGCAATAGGTTCTGCAAAGGGAGAAAATACGGTTAAGGTCCAACACGATGGAACAGTTCGCAACACCGACAAAAAGTGAGATTGCACCCAAAACCTGACTTGAGACCTCAACACCTGTCCTAGCTGTCTAAATGTATTCATTTTTTAGATCCACCTACCTTAAAATAAGCAAACCTAAAAATGCAGTTATTGATTTAGCTAACCTTTAACACTGCCAGCCAACGTATGAACCACTAGAAGAAGTTGACTTTGCTATAGTGAAATGCATAGTGCCAATAAAGTTAAGTCAGTGCTGATAACTAATTATTATAGTGCCATACCAAAACCAGAACAGCACATCGCCATGGACGTGTTTTACGATTCAAATAAATTCAACGAAGTTAACGGTGGCAGATCCATCTCAGAGCATAGATGTCTGGGACGTATTGGAACATATGTTTCATGAAAAAAAAAGTATGTTAACACAAATTACGTTTGCCTCATGTGTCGCATGTTCCTCGTCAGTCGTTAATAAATTATGTCTTTCGTTTTTTGAGCATATTTTTGACGACTTAAATCATTATTCTCAATGATTACATTTTCCTCATGTCAAAACCATTCGTTCATCAATGCTGAATGTGGGTCCTAATCATTCCTGAGCAAAATGTTACTTATTCGAATTAATGCAACTGCTAATACCAGTGGTCATCTTCAGTTTTCCTGTGTATACGTCGCCATTTTCGATTCTGGCGATTACAGCGCCGCCTGCTGGCACTCCCTGTGAACCAAAGACATGAAATGACAACCTTTAGGAGTTCTACCTTCTCCCACAATTTAGTCCTTGTAGTTTTAAATGTTTGCTCAAAATTAATTTTGAAATTATTGCAGGACTGTATGCTCACCCTGCTCCAAAACCAGAACAGCACATCGCCACGGACGTGTTTTACGATTCAAATAAATTCAACGAAGTTAACGGTGGCAGGTCCATCTCAGTGATGTATGGGCTGGGGAGGAATTCCCCGCGTCTAGTCTCTCGGAGATCCGACCCTGAGCCGTTTAATCATTTGATGGTCCATATACGACGGAGTCGGGATGATCCTGCGAGTGGGGGGGATTCGGTTCAAAATTACCCGTGTTTTTTTAAGGAGGGATCCGCCGGCTCATCGCACTCATGATCGTAAAACAAACAATAAACCGTCCTCGTAATCCCCTGGTGGACAATTCAGCGATGGATGCGCCTTAATTCCGCTTTTTGATGAGCATCGTTTCAGAGAGGGCTCACCCTAGTCTTGCACTAGTCCCCCATGACAGACTCGCAAACATTCCGATGCAACTAAGGCGTTTGGTAGCAGAAGATCCATGATCCAATACCCACTACATGTGCAGCATCAAAGGGCACTGCATGAGTTTTATTATCTCAGCCATGACTAAAAGACCCATGTCCTATAATAGAACCACAAAGTGATGGAACTGGAGGTCAGCCAATCAGAGAGATGTGGCTTGTCGATTAGCGCTTCCATGTTTGTTCAGTCGGTGAAAGTCCATTGATTGTACGCAACTAGGCTAAACTAATCGCCAACACGATTGGCCCCTATTGGTCGGCAGATTCGACCCAGTGCCATCACTTCGTATTTTTACTATAACTATGCTGGTCAATCCTGTTTGCTTCAGAAATACTGTATGAAAACCAAAAGGCTGCTTTTCGTTTATGTCACATGTGCAGATGGCACAAAAGTAAGTTTGGACTTGATTAGCAGCGCCATCTGTAGTGTCGTCCATCGATCGATATACTGTGCCATCAGTATGAAGTAAACTTTATTAATGCCAAATAAGTACCACCAGGTTCAGAAGCACCAAAAACATCCTCCACACATCCTTCCATAACCTCAACAGCATAAAATAGCACATGGGTGATGACAGTCAACGAGATGGTCAAAAAAGGAAAACATGCATGGCAAACCGTCATGGCGACTATTCAAAACCCCCTTTGCGATGCCGAAGCAAATAAGCCATCAACAACGACATGATAGGAACAACACTATAGGCATATATACCCTTTGTGCCTGGAGCACTCATCAATGAGACATCATCATCAGTGCCCACACTGGCTCATTGTGGAGCTCTCCATTGGAAGGAAGCTAACCAATCCAATCAGAGTAAATCAGATGTCATAGAACCAAGAGTACCACCGATTAGCATCACATACCTAGTACAGTCTGTGTACAACAATGAAACACGGTTTTTTATCTAGACTGTCACATCTCAGCCAAACTTGGCCTTTTCCCCCTTTCCAATTAATGATGACGTATGCAGTCAGTTTGACATTACAAAGGCCCAAGAAACAACGAGTAGATACCAGCATTGGAAGACTATGGAGCATGACATATCTTTGAATACGAGGCCATAAAATTTCAGTATAACAAGTATTTTGGAAATCCATTTGGAAACAATGGACTTTCAGACATAGGATTTCAACACATTGGCTGCTTTCTCTGAAAGCGTTGATTTAATTGCGTTTAAATCCAGAATTGCACGTCTCTCCCAAGAGCGGGGAAATGTCTTGATTACTGCAAAAGCCATCATTGATAATTCATCCTCAAAGCCTGATTGGCAACTTTTGCACTAGTGCCAATTTATTGGATTTTCAGTTTTTCGAGCACAAGTAGCTATTACTCTTCATTTGGAACTGATCTAGCTCTGACACTGAACACTTTCCAGGAATACAAATCCTCCTAATTCGTTTCATCAAAGTCAAATGGGCCGAACTTTGTCCCAGGAGGGGAAGGGAGTAAGGGACCATTTCCTGAATCTTCGAATCGCCATTTTCTTCTGCAATGCGACATGAATTATTGACGAATTTATCACGAAGATGTAGAGGGAATCCACACTGTATCAAGCCTCCGAAAACGTTCTCCCGATGTGCAGCGGTTTTTGTGCCTTTGTCAAATCCATCAAAATACTGCTCAATCTTATCCTTCTCGTGCATTTATAAAATACACACAAGATTCAGATTGCAACTGATTACTGTCCACTTCAGAAGAATGATGAATCGCCTTGCAAGCTAAGAGTCATTCACGGGTGAATTCTTCAAGGCAGCCTGCAGCAAAATGGTTTTAAGGAGACAAGATGTAGGACCAAATTCCGAACCTATGTTTCGGAAATCGGGATTACTGCCACATCATTGCATCGGGTTTATAACATGGAAGTCCATGTGAACAAACCGGTCAGGCAGGTAGAGCCACAGGGTCGCACACGAGTACCATTGGCACGTGATGGACACCGAGCCAAAAAACTAGAAAATTCTCCTCCTGGTTTCAACTCCCATGTTAATTGCCCTCCTGTTCCAAAAAACGGAACAGGTTCTCTGCCGTGGTGACCCTTTTTGAAGAACCTAAGAACCGAGTTTTGTGTTCCCACCCATATTGCAAAACAAAATCCCCTGACTTTCTCAGGTCTCCCGGAATCAATTTTGCATTTTCCCCTGAGTGACCAACAGTTAGAAAATCAAACTTAAACTTACAGTTATTGGGAATTATTTAGCTCGGCAATTTCCATTTCAATTGCAGGAGATACTTATCTGCATCCTTCAATAACTTTTGATTATTTTCATTAAGTTTCTGAACTTTGCCCCAAACATCTCTTTCCTTCGTTTTTCTTTTGGCTATTGATTTATGCGAGTGTCTAAATGATTTCCTGTGTTAAAGGCCTGGTTAACACATCCCCCGACTTCTCATGCAAGTTCATCCAATCCCCTGACAATCCCATGGCTTCCCCTGACCAAAAAAAATCCCCTGACAATACCATGGCAGGATTGCCAGAAATGTGGGAAACCTGTTCTTTACAGTCTTCGAGTTTCTCTACTGGCACCGATTTCCATTAAGCATTAACGAAATGCATGTGTTCGAAGCCAGAAAGATTATTTATGCAAACCCTGTGTAGCACAGGAGCTTATTTCACGGTGGAATGGTCCAAAGTCATATTTTAGAGAAAGTGCACTGTCAGAGCCCTTGTCGTCGATGGCTCTGATGCGAGGTGATTAATAGTGAACTCTTAAACGTATGAATGCGAAATTGAAATGCAGGGGAAAAACAGGAAAGGTGGAGAGACGGAAGGGTCCATCGCGCGCTGGTTCAACAGCGGTTGTGTTTACAGTTTCCACCAAACAGCAATTTAATTAGAAACGTACTTCACCTGACACAGCCTTCGCAGCCACTTGTTAGAAACGGGTCGATTTCATTGGGACGCGCTGCACGTGCGAACCCTTAGCTTACGCCCAATACGGAACATGACAATCTCATATAATTACAACCGGAAGTTGATTAAATATGGGAAGGTATCAGCGCGATACACCGTGAGCATGTAAATGGGGTGAAAACTAGGAAAACCTACCATGGTGGATTGGGGAATGCAATCCGAAATGATGAAAAACTTTGCAGTACCCATATGGAAAATAATATGTACATAATATATTCAAAATATACTTGGATATATCGGTAATATACTTAACATATATGCTACTAAACATGCTATATTTATAATATATAACAAATATCTTCTACAAATATATAATGTGGCAATGTATGTTCGTAATATAATGTATATATATTATATTTTAGGCATATCCATTTCAAAAATATTTTTTTTTGAAATGGATATATATATTTTGTACATTAATAATTAATTACTGTTCTTAACTTTAATATTAAATTAGCAAAACAAATTGCAAGGCAAGTTTGATTATGAGAATGTTTTCAATGCAAATTACCAAGCAGGTTGGTCGTTCGGTTAATGCCTGCTGTACGAGTGACCTGGGTTCGCTTCCCAGGTTGGCTGTCTGGATTGCGGTTTTCATGGTTTTCCATTATCTCTGCAGGACTAATTGTCGGTAGAGCCAACCTTAAAAATCGGACATGACCATCCCTTCCCCTACTAATTTACCATTACACCTATTTAGTTTACCATAGTGCCTGCCTTTGCTTTTTTCCTATTAACAATATTTACCACATATTCCCTTTATCTATTGCATATATTTACAGCATATTCTCCATACATGATGGACTATATTTAAGGTATATACATGTATTTCATACATGATAGCATATAATTTACATCTATAATAATAACATTTATATTCATATATGGAATTGGGCCAATTTTGGAATATGTTCCATATATAAATATTATGCTTCAAAAAATATATTTATCACATATTTTTTTCCATATGGGTACCCATGCAACTTCGTTTGCATATGAACCAACATTTCATTTAATGTGATCATATGTCAAACATCTAACGTAGAAAAGAAAGAATGCCAGTCCCGAATCCAAAATATGGAGTACTTTGTTCCATTCCTGAGTTTTGATGCTTGAAATACGCTTTGTTTATTGTACTGTGTTTTTTGTACATGCAAGCATGTATTTACCCACCCCTCTGCTTGACCCCTTAGCGAGGGTAATATGAAAAAACACTTTGTTACCAAGGTTCTTGGAACCTAAGGTACATGCAAGCAAAATACTAAGGGTGTAGCCCTTACCGTTTGGGCTGTGCGTTGATTGACTGTCAGTCACTGACAGTCAGCCAGGTTGTTTTTTTATATATATAGAAGATTGAAAGATAATCTCGATGCACAACTTTAGCAAATATACTAAGGGGGCAGTCAATGTCATTAATTTGGTTCGACTATACACGTACACTGCATATGACTGTATATGGTTAGGGCAAGCAAAATGAACAACTTACACGTACGTTATTAGGAGAGCTTAGGTTAGGTGAAGATAAGTTACGAAAACCACGAGGACGAGTTGTGACAGGAGTCATTCTTGGGTACTATATAAGAGTTGAAATATTATTTTGTGCAAATTTGGAGCAGAGCATAAGCGTAACGATGGGGAAGGTGGGGGGGGGGTGATCTGGATGGTGGATCCCCCAACCAGAGGATCAATTGGAACAACAAATTCAAAATCAGATTTCAAAGGAAAAAAGAACAAGAACAGTAAGATACAGTTTGTTTTCAGATCACCCCCAGGACAGATTCGTAGTTACACCACTGTAGCAGGGCACGAGGTAAAGTATATCCCAAATGCTGAACTCAATTATGGATTTCAACACGTTTTTGGAAATTTAGCACATGCTCCAACTGTGGTAAAAATCATATTCCAAATCTACTTGTCTAGTAGACAAGAATGACACCTGTCCTAGGAAGCTGTAGCAATTCACCTTTTGTATTGTTTTATTTATTTGTGTTTTTTGGGCCTAACAACCTATACACGTAACCATGCATGTAAGTTCTGATTTTGCTGCCCCACCTGCCAGGCAATCACTGCCAGCCTAGGATCTGTGGGAGAAAGCGCGTCTCTGGCATAGTCAGGGTTCGAAAAACTGGTAAAAAAAAATCCCTGACTTGTCCAGATTTCCCAGCTTAAAATTGCCATTAACCCCTGGCGTTTTTCCCATCGACCAATGTGAAGTGAAAAGATGTATACCTTCAAAAAGTTATAAATAAAGACCGGATTTTCGTGTTATTGCACATTTTTTTTTTCTTCTAACAGGTGTTTCTGCTGCGAGATATCCACGACTTGTGCTTTTCGGAGTCGATACACAAATCTTATTTAGCTCGAAAATGCATGAAATACGTATTTTTGGGATAAGTGCACAAAACAGGATTTTGAAGCCTAAATTGCACAAAAAGCCACATATTTTTGTGTTTTTGGAATTTGCTTTCCTAAGAAAAATAAAGGGTGGTGATAAGTGCATGCAGGATAAGTGACACATTTCGTTATTCAATTCAATTCAACTCAGTACCCTACTGTCAGTACCTTTCGGTACCATGTGGTAGGGAGGGTCTAGTCCTGCAACCCAAGTTAACATGCCAAGGGTACCCCCATGTTGGGGGGGGACACCAATTCCTTCATTGTCAAATTGAATTTCTTGTAGCTTAAGG
>JAQFYZ010001610.1:0-22138 GCA_034695085.1 Cylindroiulus punctatus
TCTTCATCCATGGCTTCCCTCCATTTGTCTGCGTCGGGGGCCTTGAGGGCTTCGGCGTAAGTCCTCGGGTCGTCTTCTACCTGATCGACCACTGGCCCCGTCTTGTCCGTCGTCAGTCAACTGTAGTCCTCATCGGATGATAAGGTTAACCTACTGGCTTCGTTGCCACGACGGCCAATGTTGAAACGTGTCTCCAGCTTGGAGCATTGTCGTCTAGGACTAATCCCGGAAGTAATTTTAACCGCCTCCTCTTCAGGATTCTTGGGAGATAAGTCAAAGTCTGTTGCAGTAAAGGGCAGGTCCACTGACTCGCAGTACTCCTGGATTTGGTTCAACGTCTTGAATCGGAAACCCACGCGGATGTAGTAGACGTCTGTCCTATGACCTGTCTTCCTAGGAATCAGCACTCTCCACCATGACGGGACTGGTACATATTGTTCCTCGGGAGTCAGGCCCTTTGGTTTCAGGACGACGCTCTCACCCGCACCGGGGTGCGATTCAGACTCCTGTGAGTCCGAAGAGCTCTGAAAAGAAGCACTGCGACAGAGATGATGCTCTTTTTGCTCCCTTGTCCGGTCTCCGGCAATGTCCGTCTCGTCTATGCGGACTTGGACGATTTTCCAGATCTTGCCTGTCTGGTCTACGAAACGGTACCCTCTAGTTTTGCTGGAGTAACCGAGCAGAATGCCGGTTACTGCGGTATCCTCCAGCTTGTCTTTCCTAAGACCCTTCGGGAGGAAGCCGTAGACCTTGCTCCCTATCTGTCGGAGGTGTCCGACGTTGGGAGGATACCCGTGTATCCTCTCGAAGGGAGTCTTGTACCCCAAGATTCTCTGTGGGACCCTATTCTTGAGGTACACAAATGTTGCAAGGAATTCTGCCCAATAGAATTTGGGAGTACCCGAGTCCTTGCACATCGCTCGGATAGCCTTCAACGCAGTCTGGTTGAAGCGCTCTGCGATCCTATTCTGATGGGGGGAGTGCACGTTGGTGGTAACGTGCATGATCCCCTTGTCCTCGTAAAATGATGCGGACTCTGAAGCAGAATTCCTATCCATTTTCCGTCAGGATGCGCTTGACTTTGTGGCCTGTCTGTCGCTCCATCCGCTGGACGTACACCTGGATGAACTGGAGTGCTTGGTCTTCTGACCTCATCGGGTACGCTGAGCACCAGCGGATGAAGTCGTCAACTATGACTAGAAAATACCTAAAGCCTGACTTCGAAGCTACAGGAGCAGGTCCCCATATGTCTGCGTGTACAAGTTGTTGGGGGGCTTTAGTCTTAATTTCGTCAAAGGTCTTTGTGGATGGCCGGTTCGCTTTGCTTTCCTCGCAAATGGCACACGTTTCTTTGGGCTCGGTGATCGGGTTCATGCCGCGCACGGCATCACCCTTGGACATGCGCTTTACCATGTCCTGCCCCGTGTGCCCGAGGCGTTTGTGTCAAAGCCGAAGCGAGACATCCACAGCTTTGCCAGGACTTGGACCAGTCTTGGATGCCAGGACTTGGACCAGTCTTGGTCTTGGTTATGGCCACAGTCGGTTTCGTCGGTGTCGTTGTCTCCGTCGGTTGCGTGTTACTTTTCCGGGGAGCCGTCACCGGGCATGCCTTTATGACAAAGTGCTGGCCCTTTCTCCGGAAGACAAGGCCCTTTCGGCCTTTTATATCATACGTCTGGAGACGCTCTAAATCCCCGGCCCATGTCGTCCCAGCCTGACTAGCTGATTGGGTTGCGGAGATCAGGTTGCGTTCGGCTCCAGGCGCATACCATACGTCGCTGACCATGCACGTAACACCGGCTACAGTAAAGGTGACGGTACCTTTGTCAGCGATTCGTAGACTTCCGGTATAGCCATACAAAGTTTGAGGTGTGCATAGAGCCAGGTCCGTAAACCATCGTCGATCGCAGCAGACATGGATCGACGCACCTGAGTCCCAAATCCATTCGTCGGTTGTGGTGAACTCGGTGCTCAGTGCAGCATAGAGTTGCTGCAGGGAGATTCCACGGTCCCGTGATGCTCCCTTTCGACGACCTCGGCCTTTACCCCTAGCTGGGGACTTTCCCCTCGGCTTGCGTGCCGAGGAACTCGCACCTTGCGAGTCCGACGACCGGGCTAGCGGACGACCGGTTGTCCTGTGCCCTCGCTCTCCGCAGTGAAAGCAAAAGCCACCGCGCTCGGTTGACTCTGAAGCAGGCCTGGATTCCTGTTTATGCATCGCCAGGACTCCTCCGTTGCCTGATCCGCTGGCCGCCGTGAGGCCCATATCATCATCGAAGCGTACAGTCCGTGCCTCCGCGATCAGGGCTTCTTTGACCTTCTTGGGGGTGAATTCGGCGTCCGGCCAAGCATTGATCAAATGAATTTTGAGGGCGAAGCTCGCCGGCAATCCCCTCATGAGCTGGAAGGACTGTATTTTTTCCGACAACGGTTCCTTAGTGTCGCGAATTTTTGCTGGCCACATTGTCGACGCGGGCAATGTAGGCCTCGACGGATTCCTGAGGTCGCATCTGTAGCGAGAAAAACTGGCCGAAAAGTTGCCAGACCCTCTCCCGTGTTGTAGGTTCGTACGTTTCTCGAATGTGTTCGAGAACCTTGTGGCAATCCTTCCCTGATTTCCGTCCCTCAAAGAGTGTCTTGCGGATACCGGGTTGGACCGAGAAGTATATGATTGAAAATGCCTTCTCGCAGCGTTCCTGAAATTTCGTTTTCTCTTTTTCCCTGGCCGTTGCTGCGGGCTCCTTACGGTTGAGTTGGACGTAGCAGCGCAGGGACTGGTGCATCAGCGCTACGTCGAGGTCTGCACGTTATGTGGCATAATTGACCTCATCAAGGAGGGCACTGGTAACCCGACTACCACCGCCCTCGGACGATGAAACGGAGAACCTTTCGTTCTTCATAATGCCTGAAGAAGGGTGCTAATTAATTTTTATAAAATAAAGTTGCTAATTAATACAAAGGAAAAGCAAAAACAAGTGTACTCTTTCAGTAGCTTCCACGCGGTGCAGCCGGGTGCTTAAAAGAAACAATACAAAAGATAAGGAACAATCAACTCAAAAATTCAAGAATTCCAAAATTTGCGATTAACGTTCAGCACAGTTCCTGATAATACTGTGCTGCTTCTTCCCTATTAGCGGCTACGTGAGCACTGGCAGGGCCGACGTGCGTCACGTTTGTGACGTCACGTCCCGTAACGTCACGGGGCGTCAGTGGCCGGTGACGTCGAGGATCCGCACTTGCGGTGTCTGACGGCAGGGGCGTTCCTGACGTCACTTCCTGCGGGGCGTCTCGGGTTCGAGGCGGCTGCAGACGGGACTCGCCGGATTAGGCGGCTCGATTATTGAGCGGCCGTGGGTGGCCGGCGGGCGGGGCTTTCTGTTTGGCCGGTTGACCGGCACTTTTTCGGGCTGGGAAGTGGTAAGCCGTCGGCGCGTGGCTCGTTGGGAGCGGCCGCGGACAGCTGACGGGAGTGCGCTCGTCGGCCGGCTGATTAGCCGACACGTGTTCCGGCTCTTGGCTGGCGGGCGTGGCCCGCGGGTTTGTGGCCGGTGAGCCGGTTCGGTTTCGGCTGGTGGGGCGGCCGATTCGTTGATCGGCAGTTGGCACGCGGCAAGCGGCGTGTTCGGGGCCGCGTTGATTTCGGCCGGATGAGCGGGCCTCGCGGGTTCGTGGCCGTTACGGCGGAGCTCGGCGAGTTCGGGTTTGCTGGCCGGCTGGCAGCTGGCTAGCCGTCAGCGAACGCCTGATTAGCAGGCTCGATTGCAGCTGGCGGGCGAGGCCCGCGGTTTCGAGCCAGGATCTTTGAGGCGGGTTCAAGGGCCTCCTTGCTGGCCGCCGCGAGTTAGGGGATGTGTTAAAGGAGGCTGGCGACAGCCTCCTATTGACAGGGTACGCTCTACTCACAGTTCAAAGTTGATGTTCCGGAGATCCGTGGTTTCCGTGGTTCGCAACCACGCTCTGCTACCATGTGATAAATCCAGGCGAGCCGTGGTTGCAAACTTCTACAATGGTTCATTTCGGTCCGGAAACACAGGTGACCCATCTATCTTCGATGGGAGTCGGCCAGCAGGTGGCATATTACAAAATGGCCGACTTGCGGCAAAACTTTGATTTGGTCAGCTGACCCCTGGGTCTGCTGACGCTGCACCCAGCATGCACTGCTGGAGCAGCTGAGTACAGGGCAGGGGATTCAAAATTTGTGGCAAATTTTGGTTTTGTCGTCCGCGCCCATTAGAATTCAGAATTCCGAATTTGTGGTTTGCGGCCCAACCACTGTCAACCCGAAAAACCCTTTCCAGAATGCTATCAACAACTTGGTGTCACATGCGTGTAGTTTCCCAAAAAAGACATGCTTATATCATCTCCTGTCAAGTAGACAGATGATCGAAGATCATGTTTTGTTATGACCACTGTTGACTGGCAATTCTCCGCGGACTCTACAATTCTAAGGGTTTCACAAGGGCTTATTGGAAGCTTAGACTTTGTTTACTCTGACTTCCGAAGAGGATTCAACACTGATATTTTCAAAAACCGTAAAAAGCACCATGGAAACTTATAATACATTGCCACCAGATCTTCTTTGACTTTATAAATATTTCTTTAAACAATTAAGCATAGGGACATTTAAATCATGTTGACTAATTCCATACATTTGCTTTTTTTTAGAAACAATCATTTGGGAAAGGGATGATCAGACTCTATGAAAACAGTTCGACACTCACTGGTAATGTATGATCATAATTTTATCAGATTTTATAAATATTAATTTAATAGTATGCAAAAAATGTCACATATTAATCCACTACATTAAAGGCCATTTATGAAACTTTTATAATAGTAGAAGCCACAATTCCTTATAATTGTACATTTATTGACTTGTTATATAATATACATATACATAACATGTAATATACATGTTATATGACTAAGCCCACAGGACAATTTGATACAATTAAATGCATAGTAATCCAATCGGAATCATATATAATTTGCCCCACGTCATTGTTGATGACAAAGCTACAATTGTCATTTTATGTGAATGTAACTTTGCAATGCAGAAATGCATATCAGGAAAACTAATTCAGTCGGATCATTTATAAATGATGTGCATCCATGCATACAAATCCCACTGAGTCAGTTTCTTTTATTGTATGTGAGCTATTGACCCCAATTTGAGAGGGAAAAATTAGCCTTTTCTGATGGAAACACACACACGGCATAGTGGAAGACAGCAAAAAGTGGTTCGATCATGCAGTCATCGTTTTCTCCTTAAGTTGATGAGGCGATAGCGTCCTAGCCTGTGAGGATGCAAGATATGGGAAGTGATTAACAGGTCTGAACATGCCTTCCTTCAGCCACAGGTAGTAAGTTTCTTTTGGGAATTTCGTTCCCTACACCTTTGTGAAACCTTAGCATAAGAGAAGAGAGGGGTAAGAAGTGCAGAGCAATAGAGAAGGATAAATCTTGGCAGTGCCATGCAGTTCTAATCCTGAATGCATAAAACAACTTAAGGAAGACATAAGACTGGTGTTTTGATTCTCCTACTCTATACTATTACACTGTAAACAGCAAAAGTACAAATGCAGTTTTTGTGGGGTACATTTGTACCTCAAATATCATATATGTAGCCAAAGGGATGAAATGACAAATGTAGACTCATATGTACCCTTAGGAACACATATCAAAGGTACACGTGCAATCAGCATATGTACCACTTAGGTGTGTAAACACTGTAAACCATAAAAGGACAAATGCAGTTTTTGAGGGGTACAAATACACATTTGCACCCCACCATAGGACTTATGTACCTTTTTATCACTACTAAACGCTAGGTGGCGTCATGTGCTGAGAAGAAAAAATGTTTCTTTGCCGAGATTTAAACTCGTGATCTCCTGTTTCGAGGCAGGAGCTTTACCAACCAAGCCACAGCACAATGCATATGGGGGACATGCAAGACAGAACCTAAATGTCTTTAAAATAAATTAATAAATAAAATTAATTATGAAAAAACGTAGGCACAGCTGCGATTTGAACTCGGGATATCCTGCTTGTTAGACAGGAGCATTAGCAAACCGAGCCACAGTGCTATGGATATGGGCTACATTGTCATAATCATCATCATACAAAATATAATCGGTGTGTGGTGCAATTAGCAGAGAAGTTTTGCATTGCTGCAGTTACACTTGGATATATACGTATTTTAACAATAATATTGCTGATATTACTGTCATTCAGTAACTTATAATATCCCAGATTATCAACCTGATTCAATATTTCCCAAATATAAAGTGTTTTCTTAGGCGTTTCTTTGGGAGGTGTTTTCTTTGGAAGGTCTACAGCAGGCACATCCTCAGTCATACTCATGACCCTGCCTTCCTTACCATGACTCTTTGGAATCATCAGATACAGCATCGCTTCTTGGCCTTTCGGCCATGATCAAAGCGTAGTATTCCAATTCCTACATGTGTACCGTAAATTCGGGATCGGTGTTTGACAGCAACTGCACCTGGCTCATCATGCTCCATCAGCAAATAGTCTTTGTATCAGCTGTAAACTGGTACTTAAGAATGGTGGGTTCGACGCGGAGGCTTCTGGGTTGACTTCATCACCAGCCAACATCAACCCCTCTGCATACTGGATTATGCTGTCATCCGTAAAACGAATTAGAGCTTCTGAGCAGCATATCCAGATTGGAGATGGGGCTAACATTTAGTGTTGATGCACAGGTTGGAGCAGGAAGCAGATTGTGTTGCCATAAGCCAGTTTCTTCTTCTTCTGCCATTGGGATCCCCACACCCAAAACAGAAGTTGTTGCCCTGGTTTTCTTCAGCGAGAGGCGCGACCGCTTTGAGGCAGCAGCACCAGTTGATGAAGATGCTGCTGTGGTGGCATAGCCCACTGCTGGTGCTTTTGTGGCCTCTTTTGTGGCATCTTTGGAGTTGGAGGTATAAACTCCTGCGGCCCCACGGGCACATTCAATATTGTGCGCTCACTATTATCATCATCTATGTAAGGCACACACACAGCACGCGATGACCCTGCAGCTGCTGAAACCTGGTTTACACTCCGCCTTAAGCGCCGATTCCTCCTCTGATTGCGGGGCACTACGACAAAGTCAGCCATGTCATCATCATCCGCCCACAATCTATTTTCTGCAACAGCCACATCCAGAATTGCAGCCGATGGTGCACCAGATTGGCTAACCATGTCTACCACCTAAATGCTGGCATCCAAGATAACTGGAATTATGTAAAGAAGAATAAATAAATAATGTGTCAAAATGGCATCATCTGACAAACAGCATTCCTATAACTTACCAGAATCCTGTGACATTGCAGGCAACATCACATCTGTGGCAGGAGTAATTATTCTGGCTGCACAGAGAGGTGCCCAAGCTCCAATTCTTGGTGACTTCATTGCATCTTCGTCATCAGATGCGAATAGGGGTGGCGTGAATCCATCTCCGTGGACCTCATCCTCAAGTTCCGCAACATCTGGCACCACAAAAACAGATGGATCCATTGCAACAGGTGCTAGAGCCACGTCAGCTGGAACGTCCAACATCACAGCTTCAATGGCCTCCAAGCCATCAGCCATTGTGGCGAGCTCTTTATTAACTGATGAAGTCCAGCTGGGGGATGGCTGCCTCCACTGCAGCAGGCACCTCTTGGACTGGCATCACACCAGCTTATGCATAATTGTTGTTGTTGTTGTTGTTGTCTGGGGCAGGAGCAGCAACCTCTACAGCACGTAGGTCCTGACAAACCTGGTAAACCAGGTGCTAACCCTGCAAATTTTAAAAACAGGTCCATGCTTGCCCTGTCTAAGACAGTAAAGTTAGGGCTGGCCCGGTGCTGCTCTAAAATTGTCTGCAGAATGGGGTCAATAACTTTATCGTACAGCATCTAGATGTATAACAAGAAGAAGGTATGATAAATATTATGTAAAAAAACCTAGTTTTATTTCTGAAAACACAATAACACAAATAGAGATATCAACAAACATATATAAGAATTAAGGTGAAAGGTTTGGGACCTGGGTCTTGGTCAAACATGCCGTACTTACAATTTGCAATACACAAATGGAGACCTTGAGGGTCCGCACTCTCAGTCTCTACAGTAAATTGCAGTACACAAATGAATACTTTGAGGGTCCGCACTCTGTCTCCACAATTTTAATGCTAACACTTCTCTGAGGAAATTGGTACCATAATGCCAGGGGGCAAGTGGGCCTCATTAAAAACAGACACTCAGGTTGGCTCCCCAGGGCGCTAGATAGGTACCCCCAGAATATACATATAACCACTCACCTTGGATTTTGACCAAATAGGCCAATTTGGCATAGATAGATCCAGACACTTGATCTGAAAATCTGAGGGCTTTTATGCCTATAACTTTCACTTGCCATTTTAAAAATGGCTACGCGTAATCGCAAATATCTCTGCAAGTTTACAACCGATTACATTATAAGTTACATTTTCGGAAAGGGTATTAAATTCCGCAAATGTGCATAGTTCAAACATATTTTTAGGATAAGTAGACGCCGCACAATTTCCAAACGCGCGATCGCCACGATGGATTTTTTACATCAGATGTACGCCTAATCGCGAATATCTCTGCGAGATTTTGTGAGATTACAATAAAAGTTACATTTTCGGAAAGAGTATTAAATTCCGCAAATGTGCATTGTTAAAACATATATTTAAGATAAGCAGACGCCGCACAAATTACAAACGAGCGGGGGGGGAAAAGACATTGTGAGCCAGCATGCAACAATTTAAATTGCAGATGGCACTTCCTGTATGCCATTTTCTAAAATGGTGAACATGTATAAAACAGCTATAACACAAAGCACATACCATTCTGACATTTTTACCTGCACGTTTAATAGTATTAATTTTATAACCTTATTTTTATTTAATAATTGCTAACATTAATGCTGTAATAATAAATAAAAATTAATCTTACCTTTACAAATAGTGACTGCAGTAATCCTAAAGCTGAAAATGATCTGGAACACACACACACACTGACAGGTATAGACTAAGTGAGGGGCTGTCTTTTTCAGCAGGGGCCTTTTTATAAGGTAGCCTTTATGACGTCACTGATAAGCCCTTATGACGTCAATGGTAGCCACACCCTTTCCTAAAGTGACACCTGGGGGCAGTTTTGAAAAATAGGGTGAACAAAAAAATTGTCTGAAAAATTTTCAAAGTCTAAAAATTGGACATTTTAACTTTGAGCCTAATTTCAATACACTAGATGACACATGCATTAATAATTCTCTTTAATACATACTTGTTTTATAACAACCACTTCTAACCCCTTAATTTACATCCAAAAACAACATGAATCGTAACAGCTCGTGCAATGCCACTCAGCAACATAAGGCATCCATGGCCTGTTCAGCCTAAAGATCACCAACTTGGTTGGCAATGAATCTATGGTAGGCGTCATGGCTATGAGGGGACCAATGTGTCCAACATCTCAATTAGTTTCTTTGGCTTCAAAGTCCACAACATGGATGATGACATCACATGATGATGATCGACACTTTAATAATTCAGACTCCCAATGTATGTCGTCTGCATACATGCTGACATTACTTCCGGTCTGCCAAGCAGGGTATTCAGCATGGGATTTGCATATCCCATGCTAAAATCCCTGGTTAAATCTGATGTGGTTGCAAACCAGGTAGGGATGATCATAAAAGATGCAAAAAAATGAAGAGAGAAATGGCCATTTCGGTATGAAATTGTCTCACAGAGGTGTAAGCTATCAACCCAAATTATTCTGTGGACCACCTTGACAGGGTGTACACAAATATCATCATTGCTGAATTAAAGTTCATGCAGTTTTATGCAATTCTATGGAAGAGAATTTCAACGTCAAATGGCAAGCAGGACATAAAACCAATAATAAGGATCTGTATGATCATGCAGTTTCTTAAGTTAATCCACATGTCAGATTCTACCACCGCAGCTGTTTCGTTAAAAAATTTCCTTCACTAAGTTAGCATCTTCTAATGAGGAAAATGTTACAAAGATTTATGCTATATAAACTTAAAGACATCACGTATTGACCTGAGCCTATTCCACTGCAGCGGTGTTACCCTGGTAATGCTCCTATCTTGCTGATACGTTTTGGTGACAAACCTGGCAGATATGTGCTGAACCATTTCTACTTCCTGAACTCGTCCACTGTGTATGGTTTTCAAGCTTGACAGCAAGGGTTGCACCAAAGACTTTGCTTTAAATTATTGGAAATGATTCAGAAATCACACTTGTACACATGGCAAATGATTGGGTTAGCCAATTCAATTATGCTTTTCCCAAAATTCCTTACATTTGATTCCTTATTTTTAGCATACCACAAGCTATGGGTTGCCCTTGAAATGTTTAAGTTGGGGTTAATGGTGGCGGGGTTTGGATTGCTGCCCTTGAAATGGTCGTACAAAGTGTTCCCTCAGAGGGTGATAAACAGTCCCCCAAACGCAATTATTCTATCTAAAACCACCGTTTATTGTAATGTATTTTTATTAATATTTTTAAATATGCACAAATACATATATTACAGTATATTTGAAAATGTAGCATGCGGTAAGATTTCAAATTTATTATGGGATATTTCTTGGATATTATTGGGATATTCTTTGGGAATTTCAGTGTATTTTCATCAACTTTTCTAATACATTAACAGGTATATTTTTGCAACATTATAATGACTTTTGACATTTTGTATGGATATTAATAATATTGAAGATATCATGATTTGTATATAAGATAAAGGACAATTTTTTATGAAACAATGTAAATTGCTTATCATTAATTGAAAACTTCACTTAATGTAGGTTTGCAACTCCTTATGTCAATGGATGAAATCTGGAAGAATTTGTATACGGATATCTTGCCTCGATTACAGGCTTTGTTTTTTCCAGTAAAGGTAATTGTCAAAGGTGTAGAAATAGAAAAGTCGTTGCATGCTGTGTATGTCAGGCTGAGTATGTCTCTAATAATATTGGGAATCAGGCAACATACCTTCCAACACAAGCTTAATTAATCCAGCTATAATACAAAACATCAATTACAAATTTAAGTTCAAATTAAACTTGTTTACTGCACAAATATTGTAAGTCCTGTTTATTGCACAATATACTAACACCCATATCCCTAATCGCATTAGGCCTCAGTATTCCAACTGGGTTCCTCATAACTGGTATTCCTTTCCTGGGAGTAAAATACTCCCATATAGAATATACACTTAAGTGCAAAAAATTCGACTCACCATCCTGAATCAGACAAAAATATGTTTTTCTCAGCAACGACATGTCCGATTTAAATTCGGAAAAATGCGTTTTGTCAGCACTTTATTCGTCTTTATAAATTCCTCAAGTTTGGAAAATTTCTGCTAAATTTCTCTGGAGAGTAGCCTGCAACTCTAATGCCTTGTAAAACCGAAACATTTCATTGCCAATGATATGTGTTTTGAGGACATTTTTCAAAACATTGTAACACAAATCATAATGTTTACAACATTGTGTTCCCTCCTCCTGCATTTATAACAGCATGCATTCGGTTGGGCATTGATGAAATAATGTTATTGATTGTCTCTTGAGGGATGGTGTTCCACACCTCCTCCACTGCAGTCATCAGCCCTCTGATGTTTAAGGCTAAAGGATCTCGGGCCCTAAGCTGTCTCTTGAGCACATCCCACATGTGCTCTATTGGGTTTAGGTCAGGGCTGCATGATGGCCATGCCATAACCGGAATACCGACCTCTGCAAGGTACTCCTGCACAATTGCTGCAGTGTGTGGCCTCGCATTATCAAGCATAAAAATAAAGTTGTCTCCGACCAATCCGGCATATAGCACTACGTGGTCTGCCAGAATCTCTTTAATGTACCGAACAGCGGTCAAACCTCCTCTGTTGTGCTCTTTGACCGCCCTATCAATGAAAACAAGTTCGGTTCTTGCATGCTGTGAAATGGCTCCCCAGACCATGCACGAACCACCATCATAGCTGACAGATTCGGACATGCAGCACTGGGCAAAATGCTCTCCAGGTCACCGGTACACTCGTGCCCGTCTGTCGTTGGTGTAGAGGCATATTCTGCTCTCATCGGAGAACAGAACAGACCCCCATTGCTGCAGAGTCCAGTTTAGATGCTGTTGGGCGAACTGAAGGCGTGCTTGGCGATGAGCTGCGGACAGTCTTGGACCTGTGGCAGGTCTATGAGGCCTCACACCGCTTTCCTGAAGTCTTCGCCTCACTGTCCACTGACTTACAGCTGTTCCTTAAACTCCTCTAAGCTGCTGTTGCACTTGAACAGCAGTCAGTCGTCGGTCTTGCAAGGATGTCAATGCAATGAAGCGATCTTCTCGCTCAGTTGTGGACTGAGGTCTGCCTGAACCTGGTCGCCTGTTGAAGGAACCAGTCTCCTCATAACGTTCGCAGACCCTTCGAACAGCTGATTAGCTGATATTGAGTTGGCGAGCCACAAATCTCTGGCTATGCCCTACAACCACTGTCAACCACTGTACATGTGCGCCGGGGACCACCTCAAAATAAAAGTTAAGTTCTTCTCGTTGGCCAACCACGGCTCCTTTGTTAATCCTAACAAACGGTAGCAGAGCGTGGTTGGCCACGCTCTGAAAGGTTCCCCAGCACCCGACAACCGCCGCAAGCCAAGCGGTCACACTTGTCGCCACCAGCAAAGCGGCCACACTCCTCGCCGCCAGCAACGCGGCCAAAATCGTCGCCACCTGCCACGCGGCTGAATCTGCCGCCGCCCGCCACGCGGCTGCCCTCCCTGCTGCCTGTGTGCGGCGATAACAGTGAGTGACGGCGAAAAATTAAATAAAAGGCCTCGCCAGCCTTTTGGGACCCCCCCCCCCAAAACTAGGCCAGCAAGAAGGCCCTAGACCCTGCCGCCTGCCACGCGGCCGACCCCGCCGCCAGTGACGTGGCCCACTCCACCGCCAGCCACGCGGCCGGACCCACCCGGACAACCGCCCGCCAATCGGCGAGCGCACCAGCCGATCAATTAGCCACCGCATCCCCAGCCGACTGAGGCCAACCGGCCAATCGACTTACGCTCCGCCTGCCAGCCGCTCAGCCGAGCGCGCCTGCCTATTAACGAGCCTGTGTGCGGCGACCAGCCGCCAGCCGGCGGAAATCGCGTGTGTGCCGTCATCCCTGACGTCAGCGGCGCTGCCAGCGCTGGCACCCCGCTGCCAAAACTGAGGTCGAAATAAACCCCAGCGAGTGTCACGTGCGACGCCCCTACAAACATCACCCCGCCGGAAGTCGTTTCGTACAACAAACTCCCGTCTATTGCCGAGCTACCACACATCACATCATCCACAACAACGTCCTCACCAGTGACGTCCCCGCCACTGGAATCGCCGTTGACGACGCTTCCGACGATGGGGATAAGGACTTTAGTGGGGATTTAAGTCAGCTGACGTTTCTTTTCGGCCACGGCGCCATCTTGGACTTCACTTGCGATCATTCTGTCAACCACTGTACATGTGTGCTGGGGACCACCTTAAAATAAAAGTTAAGTTCTTCTCGTTGGCCAACCACGGCTCCTTTGTTAATCTTAACAATAATGGGGTGCAAATCTACATTTGTACCCCTCAAGAACTGCATTTGTACTTTTAATGTTTACAGTGTATATACACACCTAATAAGTACAAATGTTGATTGCACGTGTACCCTTGACATGTGTTCTTAAGGGTACATATGTGTCTACAATTGTCATTTTATCCCTTTGGGTACATGTATGATATATGAGTTGCAAATGTACATTTGTATCCCACAAAAACTGCATTTGTACTTTTACTGTTTACAGTGCTTGCCTTGTGTTTCCTGAAGTATTTGAAGATGCCCTCTACTTGCCTGGGGTGCTTTGCCGTGAGAATGAAGGAGTTCAGTTATACTGTTCATATCGTCAGGGAACCCTCCATACTGATGCGGACTGCCTGAGTCGTTTACCTCATCCTGTAGTCACTTCTGTGGTGGAGGAGGACGACTCATACGTCTATTTGTTGAGACCGCTTCCTGACATTAGGCGGATCATGCAATTGGTGGGGCTGATACCCTCTTTTCATATACCCGTCAGTCCTGTTCGGGCATGACTACTGAGCAGTGCAAGGATGCTGGTTTGGCTTGATAGCATTCTGGAAGGGTTTCAGGGTAGACAGTGGTTGGGCCGCAAACCACAAATTTGGTATTCGGAATTAAAAAGGGCGCGGACGACGAAACCTAAATTTCCCCCAAATTTTAATCCCCCACCCTGTACTCAGCTGCTCCAGCAGTGCATGCTGGGTGCAGTGTCAGCTGACCCAGGGGTCAGCTGACCATTGAACCCTTTTGCCGGAAGTCGGCCATATTGTTAAACATGCCACTTGCTGTCTGACACCCAACCAAGATGGTTGGGTCTACTGTTTATTGCTGTTCCGGATGAAATAAACCTTGGATTGTTTAAGTTTACAAGCAACCACGCTCGCCTCTGGAATCATTTCTATCATGGCTTTTCTTTGGAATCGTGCTGCTGGGCGAGTGGCTTCTCCACGAGGATATGTTCTGTTGAAAGGTGTTTTGTACTTTTTTCTTCCTTCAAAAACTCCCCACCTTTTGTTGTTGGTTCCTGCACATATGTGCGAGGATGTAACTCGTGAGTGCCATGCCCACCGTTTAGCCGGGCAATTTGGCATCTCTCGTACCTTGGCTCTGGTATATGCCACCTATTATTAGCCTGACTTTTGGACCACCGTTAAGCGCTATTCGGCTTCCTGCTCTAATGTCAGCTGAATAAGTTGCCTACGAAAGTACCCGAAAGATTGCTGAAACCTCTGCCCGAGAGATGGGGGTTTGATTTCGGTCGCCTCATTCCACGTTTAGTTGGAAGTGTTGCATCAACGTGGTCAACGTGGGAGTGTGGTCAATTATGTGACCAGATATTGTGTGGCCTTTGCTATTCGCTGGGCCAATGCGTTGGCTATTGAGAGGTTCTTCATGCGATTATTTAAGTGCCTCGCCTCCAATAGTGGTACGATTCAATTGACTGGACACTGTCAGATATTCTTCTCCAGGTATGGCATTGTTCACCTAGACCACCCCTTATCACCAGCACGCTGATGGAATAGTAGAGCGCACTATACAAACTCTGCAGGTTTTGTTGCGTACTTCTCTGCCGCCGGGTTCGGCTGGCAAGGATTGGGCTCTTCGGCTTCTGCTGGCTATGGCAGCCTATAATGTGGCTGTCCAGGAGTCATTGCGCACTAGTCCGTTCTTTTTGATGCATGGCTGTCAGCCTCGGCTGCTGGTGCATAACTTGATTAGTGTGCCACCTGTGATTGGGCCAGGTGTGTCTTTGCCTCAGCAGCGTGCCCGGGCTGCTGAACTTTTGCGAGGTGCCCAATTGGTTCATAAGCAAACTTTTTATTACACCCATAAGGTCGCCATCGGTCCCACATGCGATTGGTGATTTTGGTGAGAGACGTGGCCCCCTAAGCGTGATGGGCCTGGTAAACTGGGTCGACGTTATCATGGTCCTTACCAAATAGTCGAGTGGATGTCAGCTTTAAATTAGGCTTTTGTGCTATTCGACATGGTACATCGGCAATTTTGGTTTCCCACGTCGTTCACTTGAAGCGGTCTCTCCTCCATCGTTTGGCTTTGCCATGCTTGTTCTCTTCGGCATTGACGAGTTTGAATTTGTCAGGTAAATGACGCGAGGCGAGTGCTTTAGTAAAGCGATGCACCTTCCCATCGTTGCTGTTGCTATGATCTCAAGTAGCAGTCGTTAGCCTTTCTCATACCACTACATGCAGGTTCATTGCCTTTTTGTTCTCCACGAGTTGTTGTTTTCCCTTACAAAGTCATGTCGTTGTTTCCAGGTTCTGCCTCCCCTGCTTTTGAGGGCCCTCCAAACTGTGTTGATGTGGCCATTGATGTCACCCAGTTTGAGCCAGTTATGTTTAACATGGTAACTCCAGGCTACATTATCAACGTTCATGTTGTGCCTCCTGACTGTTTCTGGCCGTGCTGATATGGTGGCTGTTTCATTGACTGTCCGACTCGATGCCTGCTGTGCTTACGGCTCTTAAGTCGATAATTCTTCCGGACTAAGATGACCTTTCGCCTGATATGGCACACCTGTCCATGCAGGATCCAGGGTTGCCGTCTTGTTCCTCGGACTGGCACATACAGCGCTGAGCCCCTTTGGCTGTTCGTCTACCAAAGGGTTGTGGTCGGGCCAACTCATGGCAGAGCAACCGGGCAACTGTTGTGCTTCTGGTCGAGGATGATTCCTTGCCTGGTATGGCCCATTCATCTGTGAGGGATGCTGGGCAGCCTTCATCTGTTCGTCCACCGAAAGGCCGTGGTCAGACCTATCTGTGGCAGAGTACTTAGGCTGTTTTCGCGTCACGATCTGCTATGGTGTCATCAGCCCCTTCGTTTGCTGTTTCGTCCAATTTTGACATACCTTTATATTTGCCAGTGTCGACTTCTGTTCAGCCTGCCGATTTGTCCCCTATTTTCCGTAAATTTTTGATCTGTCGTCTGCCTCGACTAACAAAGCCGTGGTCCAGCTGACGGTGCCTGTGGCTAATTTGTCATATTCATCGTTTTTCTCGTCTGCGGCTCCAGAGACTATTTCTCTGCAGATCGTCACCATAATTGATTGTCTGTTACTTTGGCCCCACGTCCTTTGCCGCTTTTTGAAGTGGGAAGGCCGTCCATTGTGTTTTGGCGTCCTCAGTCCCTATCTGCTCGAGACTTTGTGGACTTACCATCTGGAGGTTTTTCATGGGCCATGGACTCTTGATTTTTGCCCCCTAAGGCGATGGGGTGTGAGGACTACTCTCAGGAGATCCGTCGCTGTTTGCATCAGCTGTAGTTTTCACCAGGTGAGGAGGGCTTCTTTTTCTTGATGTCTGGTAGAGACATCCTGTTCCCCATTGAGGAGCGAGCCTAGAGATGGCCCCGATAGTCTCAGATGTTCCACTTTCATCGTCGGCAGATCATGCTTTTCAATTTTAGCTTTGGGATGCCTTCCTTTTCATATGGCTCCTGTAGATTTCCCATAACCCAGAAGAAAATGAAGATCTCCAAAATCCAAAGTATTCTTCATAGTAGTCTAAAAGCCAAAGTTGCTGCAGGGGTTTGTGAATAATTTAATCACAATTAATTATACAAAAAATTAAAAATATCAAAACTCACTAACTTGACTGGTTAATATAAATAATTAATTCCATCAACTCTTTATGTCTGTCATATAACAGCACGAATTATCAACTATGCATTTTGTAATGTCTCAGTAATAAAACAGCACGACAGCACCGGTCATTAGACTTGTTATTCTACACCTATTCGAGGTACAGATCTGAAGGGCGCTGCTGTAAACCTGATGAGTCCTTTGCATGTAGACGAAATGTGTCGTGGATATTTAGAGCTGTTATATGACTAAGACACAAGGAATTGATGGAATTAATCGTTTACAATTGGTTATTTAGAAAAAAACTAATGTTCCTATTTTAAAAGTTTTCTTTTAAAAGTGTGCAGTGCCTGTGTAAATACTGACAACCCCACCGCATGCATCTGCAGACACATCTCTGCATATATGCAGAGATGCATCTGCAGAAATGTTTGTGCAGAAACATCTGTGCAGTACCGTTTGTGCTTTCTTCTCTCTGCAGAAGGCACTCTGCAAACACATTTCTGCATATATTTGGTGCCTTTCTCTGCAGAATTATTTCTGTGCAATATTTTATGCACATAACTTTATGCAGAAATTATTCTGTATAAAACATTAAATTTGATAAAATATTGCATGCTGTTTTCCACCGTATTCTCTGAAAAAATTATTCATAAACCATTCTTAGGCAGACTAGGTATCTACATGTATCTGTGTTGTGCAATGATTCACCAAAGAAACGTAATAAATAATTCAAGACATCTACATCTTTATATTTTTCTGCACAGCATTATATGTGAACCAACTTCACATATAAAACCAAATTTGGATTGCTTTGTTCCAATTTATAATAATACAAGCGCTCAATGATATCATTATGATGTATAGTCTAAGTGTAACCTAGAATCCATAACCACTCGATATATGTGCAAGCAACACGTTAAGCCGAATATATTGTGCACAACATGGCCTGCACTACCAGTTATGCACACCTTAATCTGCAGAACCGACACCGCACACAAGCAAATATCGGATTGCTCTGTTCCAATTTATAATAAAACAGGCGCTCAATGACATCATTATGATGTATAGCCTAAGCGTAGCCTGGAATCCATAACCACTCGATACATTTGCTAAGCAAAACATTCAGCAGAATTGGCGGTGCACAGAACGGTCTGCACAAGTTACTCTGCAAAACGTGTCTGGCAGAAAAACCATTATTTTCTGCCGAATTCTTTAGGGCACATATGTTTTCTCAAAAAGAAAATATCCACATGGAAAATTTCTTACTTCCAGTTTAGCTCCAAATACAAAACATTCACTCGCTGAGATCTCAAGTCTTCCTGAGCAGCAAAGTTTGTCCACTTCATTCGGAGAGGATTTGGAGGATCAGACTACTGCAGTTGAGCAGCTACATTTGTATTCAGAAGAGTCACTGTGGATCCGTCATCCAGCATAGCACAGGTCTTAGGCTCCATAAGCAGAACCTTAGGCTGACCTTTGGGTTGCTGGAAACCTGAGAATTTCTTGGCTGCAGCATTCAGTTGCTTGTTTACATTATCTGGGGTCTGCTGGAGGCTCGTCCTCCTGGCTAGTTTCATCATTGTGGAGCAGATGGGAGTGTTGATAGTGGAATTAATTTACCACACATCTTGCTTCCTGCCACAATCCACAATCTCTGCTTGGAACTCATGCAGGCAAAACATTGTTTTGTCTCTGTATTTTACTGTAAATGCTTCGCAGGAGCTGTCTTTTTAACGAAAAAACAATCCAAAAAGGTGTGACCAGATTTCTTACAGTACGCAAAATACTTGGGTTTCGTTTCTTCAGCAGCGGTGAAGACCTTTTCGTCTTACAGTGTCCAGGCTTTTCCAGGCTTTACGTCGAGGTGGTTGTGCAACCAACCTCGCCGGACAATTAACACCATGAACGCTATCCGAACCAGGGTAAAGGTTACCACCGGGTTGTAGACCTCGGTGTAATCCCATCCAGGGCACTGTTGAAAGCCCTTAGCAACCAGGCTTGCGCGGTGCCGAACAACGATTCCTTGAGTGTTTCGCTTTCGGGCGTAAACTTACCTGCCACCGATCACCTTTTGATGCGGTCCAGGACGGACTTGCATTTGTGGAGGGTGCGCAACTCTTCGATCATGGCTTCCCTCCATTTCTGCGCATCCGGAGCACTAAGTGCTTCGTCGAACATCTTGGGATCAGTCTCATGTCACGTCTCCCCTTTCCATGACTGCCATTTCTTAATTTCCCTGTCGACGACCTGCGCCGGCGACAAGCCTTGCACAACAAGGTTAAACTCTTTCAAAAACGCAAATCGGAAAACAAACACTCACCACCGTGCACCCTGGAACACGTACCATCCTAGGTTAATTTGCATTCATTTTTTCTTTTGTTTAATTTTTCTTATTTCTGCTAATTTTTGCAAAAACCACAAGGGTACAGAAGATGACCAAATGCATACATTCCATGGTGAAGGTCATTAGCAGACATGGATGTGGGTCATTTCTTAACCAGCGCACTTGGCACATGTTAATCTGCGCTTGGCACTTGGCGATCTGCCTAGTTTATAAAAAATTAAGAATGTAAGGAGTTGAGGTTTTTAAGTTTCCTAACCGCCTCAAAAAATCTATGTCCGAGATCGGCGCTGTCAAACACCAATCCCAAATTACAGTATAGAATATTATAACATATAAAAAAACATTTTTTAAAAAACATGCTTTGCACTAAATGCACTAAAACATTAAAAATAATTTAGATAAAAACAAAGAAAGAGGTAACAACAAGATGGAAACTAATAAATGCACTAAAAAATAAAAAACAAGAGCATCACTGTGTCTAAATTCTCTAAAATATTGCAGTTGAAAGATAGAACTGAAAGCATGGTGCGTTCATAGAAATTTAGTACAACCCTGGCTACCTGACACAGGATTACCTGACAAAAGGCTTCCTAGCATGGACAGAGGTGATCATGCAAGCATTCAAAACACTTGCACATTTAGGAAATTGGTTACATCTCTACATCTCATGCACAATAATGCACTGAATCCTATAAGGCAGAAATTCAAAATGCCAGGAGTTACTTAAGTAATTGTACTCTAAAGCCCGTATCATGGACTAGTCTCGGAGCACGAGCAATGACTCAAGTATCGATTTGCGCTGAGTTGATTGGCTAGAAACAGTACAAAATGGTCAAGTATGGTACAAAACGAAGCGGTGATACAGGCATAAGTAACTGTATTGGATTTGCTATGAGCGCACCATGCTTTCAGTCCTATATTTCAACTGCAATATTTTAGAGAATTTAGACACAGTGATGCTCTTGTTTTTTTATTTTTTAGTGCATTTATTAGTTTTCATCTTGTTGTTACCTCTTTCTTTGTTTTTATCTAAATTATTTTTAACGTTTTAGTGCATTTAGTGCAAAGCATGGTTTTCAAAAAATGTTTTTTTATATGTTATATTATTTTAATCGTTTTAGTCATCACTTCCTAGAAGGCAAACTCGACCACATATGATCTAATGCTCCATTGCACAATAGAATGTAGAAAGTGTGACATGCTCATAAGTACTGTCACAGGAGTCCATTGCAGTAGTGTTAGTATGGATATGGAGTAGAGCAGGCAGTCCCCAGTTCAAAAGGAATAAGTTAATTGGTCATTATGAGAGGTTTGCCATGCCCATGGAAGGGTTAATTAATTTACTTTGTGTTATTGTGAAACTAAGAAGTGATAGAACTAAGTCAAATAAGCCTATAGTAGGCTTAACGAGAAATGGGAAATTCTGAGTCAGTCAGAGGGATTCCATTTACGAAAGGTTAGTCCAGGCTATTCTGAACCTATAATAGTTGGTGAATGGAAAATGACTGCCTTAGCCATGCTTGCCACTGTGAACAAACTATGCATAAACTGTGATATGTGAAAGATCGGGAGCCAATAAGTCATATGTGTGACCCTGGCCCCGTCATTGATCGGAGTCTTACGGTGGGCTCCAGAATGAGCCAGTAAGCCGAACGTGCAGCCCTGGGCTGACCGCTGAAGGGCCGACCTCCAATATGCTATGGTGGTTTTCGGCAGTGGGCACCTGTTCAGGCTCAGCCTCTTAAAAGTTGAATGAACTATATACAAACAGAAAATGGCATTCTATTGGTTTAACGGAAGTCATTTCACTGTGAGCAGATTATATTTGCATACAATCAGTGCCACTGAACGAACATTCACCGGCTGAACAAAAATGGAAGTGCTAATCAACAAGCCACATTTCTCTAATTGACTGTCCTTCAGCTCCATCACTTCTTGGTTTTGCTATAGAAGTATGTTGGAGAATGATCAGTTTCTCAGTTGATGTAGTTTTGCATTCGCCACCACTGCTGATGGCGCCCTCTTGCTATTTTGACACGCCCCTTTCTCTTGTTTTTGTGACGCCAGTACTGAAGGTTTCAATATTTCCCTGAAGTCCGCCATCTTGACCTTTTCGCAGTTGTTTGTGACGTCACGTTTAATGCTTTAAGTCAGTACTGGAAGTGATACTATCTTCTGGAAGTCCGCCATCTTGACTTTTCAGCAGTTGTTTGTGACGTCACGTTTTACGCTTGAAGTGCCTCCCTATTCCGCAAGTCCGCCAATCGTCATGTTTTACTCTTAAAGTCAGTACTACATGTTTCGCCATTTTCCAGAAGTCCGCCATCTTGATATTTTTGCAGTTGTTTGTGACGTCATGTTTTACGAGTGACGTCAGTACTGGAAGTGCCGCCATTTCCCTGAAGTCCGCCATCTTGACCTTTTCGCAGTTGTTTGTGATGTCACGTTTTCCGTGTGATATCAGCACAGGAAGTACCACCATCTTGTATTACTGTAGACGGGGTGATTTTATTAGATCAGGCACTCACTCGGTCCTAAGACCGATCCGTCTCCTGATAAATTGTAGGC
>JAQFYZ010001611.1:0-22136 GCA_034695085.1 Cylindroiulus punctatus
GTCATTTTTGAGAGACGAATACTCGGAAACTCAACAGTGGATTTGTCTTAAATGTTGTGTCCACTTGGAGCAGACCTAAGCTAAACCGTAAAGCTAATTAGTAGCTTCAAACAATTGTTTTTTCCACTTTTTTAGTTGTTTTGGGATTGACCGAACATTTAAAATTGTGTCATTTTTGAGAGACGAATACTCGGAAACTCAACAGTGGATTTGTCTTAAATGTTGTGTCCACTTGGAGCAGACCTTAAGCTAAACCGTAAAGCTAATGAGTAGCTTCAAACAATTGTTTTTTTCCACTTTTTGGGTTGTTTTGTTACTGACCGAACGTTTCAAATTGTGTCATATTTGAGAGACGAATACTCGAAAACTCAACAGTGGATTTGTCTGAAATGTTGTGTCCACTTGGAGCAGATCTTAAGCTAACCCTTGAAGATAATGAGTAGCTTCAAACAGGTGTTTTTTCCACTTTTTCGGTGGTTTTGTTATTGACCAAACATTTGAAATTGTGCCTTTGTTGAGAGGCGAATACTCGAAAACTCAACAGTGGAGTTTGCTTGAACTTTGTTTCTATTTGGACAAGAATATAAACAAAGCATTGAAGCTAATGAATAACTTAAGGCAATTGTTTTTATTCCACTTTTTTTTAGCTTGTTTCGTTATGGAGCGAACATTAGAAATGGTCATTTTTGAAACACAAATACTCGAGAACTCAACAGTGAATTTATCTTAAATTTTGTTTTCACAATATAAACAAACCCTAAAAGCTAATGAATAACTTCAGGCAATAGTTTTCTTCTTTTTCGATTTGGTCCATAATAGAATGAGCATTTGAACTAAAATATAAGAACAGGATATTGTTTTAGTGTATTTTGTTTAAAATGATGTAAGATTAGTGTGCTATTTTGGAATCAGCAAGAAATTTCTGAAACCTTATGATCAGCTTGAACATGACATGATATTGTCTTGATAGATTAGGGAATGAAAAGAAAACAACGTAAAACGGTTTTTTAATTTAGTTTAGTTATGTTATGTTAGAGAACGAACATTTGAAACTACATTCTTGAACGATAAATACTAGAAACCCAACAATGAATTCTTGCAAAAATTTTGCTATCAACTGCGACGTAAAGTAAACTACTTCAACTTTCGTACTTGCATGAAAATAAGCACTATGCAAACATATCAATACAATTGAAAGTCCCCTTCAAATCCACAAATAACTCATTAACTACATGTTCAATGTTTTGCAGGGAAAATATTGATTCCTTATGTTAGCTTTTTATGTAACTAATGTTATTGTCGTAATTGCTTTGATCCTTTCTCCCTTTCTTGGTGACTTTTGATTTTTTTCACTCATTATTTAGTTTTTTTTTAGTTATTTAGTTATTTATTATTTACTCATTATATTAGGGGATTCAAAGTTCTTTTCCTGGGTTCGTTACTTTAATATCTTCGCCCAATAAACCAACATAATAAAGTTGGCACTATTTCCTGCTCATTTCCCCCCTTATTTTACTTCGGATGGTTGGGGATATCCAATTTGGCCCAATCGATAGAATTCAATACATAATTTATGCACAAATAGTCTTTTGAGCACATTTTTTATACAAATCGTGCCATGTTCACATTGTGAATTCCGCTTTTCATATAAATAATTATAAGCGTGTTCGCATTCAACTCCTAACGTTTGTAAAGGACAGAATGACACACATTTTGATTCCCATTATTTTTCCTATCAAAAGATGGAAAAAACTCCAGATGGATATGCGGAATATATTCCAATTATCGGAAGAGCTCAGATGTGTCTTTTGTTGTCTCCTCAAATAGCAAAAGTTTTTATTAGAAAAGCTGTATGAAGGGAAGGCACTCGAAATCTTTGCATGAATCCCCTTATTCTCAGTGCAATATTCTGGCCCTGAAAATTGCATTTGTGGGTAGGTTTTGACTGACGTGGCAGGCCTCCATTTTGTTTTCGTTTTGCACTCGAGTGTAGCCCAGCTTACAAAACAATTGTTTGGTCACGTCCAAGCATGATGTTATCGTTTTAGGGTGAGGGTTTCACAGAATGATGATGAATGACTAGAAAAGGGTGGGCAAATCAAATGCTGGAACATAATTTTAGACGAAAATGTATTAAAATCCTACATTTGTTTTCCAGTTAGCCAAAAAATTGGCCTTTGTTCTTGTGTGTTACTAAAATCCATTGTTTTTGTAGAAGTCGTTGAATTTTATTCTGGTATCAACTGCAGTTTGGGGTACGAAAATGAGAAGGTTGTGCTGACGTAATACTTGAACTCCCCCTTAGCATAGTTTACAGGGTGCCACAATACCAGGTCAACAGGCAAACGTCAGGGAATTTAAATCATAATCAGAGAATTTTAAATAAAATGGCAGGTTATCAGGAGTAGCTGCGCCATTTTGTTTTCGTTTTGCACTCGAGTGTAGCCCAGCTTAAAAAACCATTGTTTGGTCACGTTCAAGCTTGATGTTATCGTTTTAGGGTGAGGATTTTTAGATAAAAATGTGTTTAAATCCTACATTTGTCTTCCAGTTAGGCAAACATACTCGCCTTTGTGTTTGTGTGTTACTAAATCCATTGTTTTTGGTAGAATTCGTTGATTTTTGAATCTGATACCAAATGCAAGTTTAGGGTATGAAAATCAGAAGTCTGTGCTGACGTAATATTTGAACTCCCCCTTAACATAGTTTACAGGGTGTCACAATGCCTGGACAACAGGAAAACGCCAGGGAATTTAAAATAAAATGGCAGGTTAACAGGTCATAGCTGCGCCATTTTGTTTTCGTTTTGCACGCGATTAAGTCAATCAGGGAATTTAAATCACAATCAGGGAATTTAAAATGAAATGGCAGGTCATCATGGGTAACTGCGCCATTTTGTTTTCGTTTTGCACTCGAGTAAGTCAAACTTTCGTTTTGCACTCGAGTAAGTCAAACTTTCGTTTTGCACGCGAGTAGGTCAAACTTTCGTTTTGCACTAGAGTAAGTCCAACTTTCGGTTTGCACGCGAGTAAGTCCAACTTTCGTTTTGCACGCGAATAAGTCAAACTTTTGTTTTGCACGCGAGTAAGTCAAACTTTCGTTTTGCACGCGTGTAAGTCAAACTTTCGTTTTGCACCTAGTCCCGTTCTAGGTTAAACTGTGGAAATGCAGTCCTGTTTCCATATTGGGGATGTTACTTCCTTTCTTGTCCTATCTTTATGGTTCATGTTGTTTCAGTGCTAAGCGCCTAGATGACTTTGAATTTCGATGAGGTTGGATTCAATTAGTCATTTTCTGGGGTCAGAGGTCATCCTGCTGCCTGGCTGGGCCTATCTTTGGTGACTCCGTGCATCTGGCTGGCATTTAATGCGAATCCATTACGTTTTGATAAGCTACTTTGGCTGGCGAATTAAAACGGAACTGGCGCTGGCTGGTGCACTTTAAAGATAAAATATTAAAACTAGCTTATTCACGTTCATTAAACTAATTTGATGAAGAACAATAGGGGTTTGCGTGATGAAATTACTGCGGGGAAATTTTGTCTCGGGGAGGAGGAGCACAAGGAAACACCTAGGCATGAATTATTCAGAGGTGTTTTTCAGAGGGGAACTTGGACTCATTAAAGTTATGCCGAAGTTGACGGTCTAATCGACGCTTTATTACACAAATGAGTAATTTTCCAAATACATTAATTATTTGGCAGAGACGAAATCGGGCTTTCAATCTGCAGGCAATGCATCTGGCATTAATGGCCCGTTTCACGAGCACAATAAAAAATTGTGAAAATTGAAATAAAAACAGGAAAAAAGGGGGTGGGGCTGCAAAAAGTATAAAAGTTTAATGTCGGGGAAGAAGCAAGCAAATACGTCACAATTTAACTGTTCAGGGAAGGAGAAGATGGCAAATTAATTCGAAATTACACAAGATTTGATTTTGATCCTGCCCCTTAAGGGGGGCAATCACTGCTGGCATGGGTGCTATGCGGGGCTATTTATTCAATATTTTTTAATTCAATATTTATTCGATTCAATTCAATTCAATAACCATCAGTCAGAATCTGAGGTGCCTACGTGGTTGGGTGGAGGTAAATTTACCCAATTTAAAAAAATGTACAGCAAAAATGAACAATGAAAGTAAAATGAATGTAAAGTTTCAGCAAACACAATGGATTAGTAAAAGAAAAGAAAATAATAAGAATAAGAATAAGACTATAATAAATAATATAAATATAATATGCCATAAATAAATAATAAATAAATAAAGATTAACAAATACATGTACATCAGAATGACATGCCACACACAAGTTCAGAAATGGTGCAACCAATCAGACAAAAAGTAAGAAAAATATAAGCAAATTTGAGTACTGGATAGGCAGATGAATAGGCAAAATACATCAGTGACATGACACAGTAAAATTAAAATTACCTAAGGTAACTTGAGCTTGTTTCCGCATCTATAAAAATTAAAAATAGAATTTATCAACAAAAGTAATGTTATTATTTATGTTTAATAAATAATATTAAAATATATAAAAATTAAAATCAATTGCAAAAAAAGATGCTAACACTATTATGTTAGTTACAGGCCAATTATTTTGCAAAAAATCAATTTCAACTGCCAGCTCGATTGGAATTGAAATATTGAAAAAAATGTTATTTTCCAGAATTGCAACCCTAAATTTGATCGTATTCCAACGTTCTATTTCCAGTAAATTCATTTTCGTCTTTTAATCCAACTGCGAACGTTATCACTTGATCGATAAGCACGAGTTATTTTTTGGCCACCCTGTAGATTTTTTATTTCCAACTAAGTCATGTTGCCCCTCTTTCATGGGCACTTGTCAGCTTGATAAATTTGTCGTGATTTAAGATTGGCCATTGTCATCGCCTATTGTTCGAGCCCTCGTTTATGTAAATCATCTCCATTCTTGAAATGAGACATTTCCTTCCTGGTGTGAAAATATTTTTCTTCATTTTTAATGTGGTGACAATGTCGAGCTGGAGGAACATTTTCACATAAATTTCACACGACTGGAATTTCGTGTCGATACGAGGGGGCTTTTCGCATAATCAAACAGCTCTCATGCAGATTTTAGAGTGGGAAAAGCCTAATTTATTGAGTGGAGTTTATGCATTTGGATAAATTATCAACAGACTTAAGAAAATGCAAACGATGCCTTCATTGGCTGGGAACTTGAAGAGGGGATATTTCTATATTAAAACCAAAAAGATTTTAACAAACGAAATTAGCTCTAATTGCAAATATTTTGGGGAAAAAAAATCTTATTTTTTATTTCATAATTTTTTTTAGCTGCTACTATACTGTACATACTTTATATTTCATTTTTTAATTTAACATTGAGTAGATTTACTCAAGATTTCCAAAACACATGGCATCTCAGGTGCCGACTGTGGGTGTATTGAATTGAAAACAGATGAACGAAAAATAACCATATGGAAAGCATTTTTATTAAAACATTTTTTGGAAAAACAGATTTGCAATAAGGAAAATGTTTTTTAATTTATTTAATTCTTTAAACAAATTTTGGATATATTGGCGGTAAATGTAAATATTTTGGATAAAGTAAATGAGAAATAATCTACGACGAAATAATGATAAACAGTTTTTTTTTTTAAAAAAATGTTCTTCATTCAGCTTTGAGAAGTCTCGAAAATTCAAAAAAAAATTCAATTTTATTATTGCAATTTTCTTATTATTTGAATAAGCGAAATGTCCTTTTTTCAGTTTCTTCAATCTAAGACATTAACGATATTATTGTTGATTAATCAGATTTGCAGAGGACAGAAAATTTGTTTTCCCAAGACTGTTTGCATTAATCATTGAAACAACTTTTGTAACTTATTTGACACAGATTTTTTCACTTATTCGTTATAATTAGAGAGAATGTCCTTGGTTTTCCTTAGTAATAGTTTTATCTTTGAAGGGAAATTTCACTATTCATTTTAAGTGAAAGTCTTAAGCAATTCCAGTGAAAATTTCTAATGGACTTTCAATTGCGAACTTGAGTTCAGCCCCGTGACCTTGGACCTCTGGTGGGCGAAATTCTCTCGCGAAAATGAAATGTGTGGAGGTCAAATGAGGTCATCGATTAAAAAGGATTGCTGGTCAATACATCGCACTCCTTTTCTTCTCTCTTAACTATTGATTTTTAAGGGTTGAAAATTGTGCAAACCTTGAGAGAAACACGTTGTCCACTTCAGCTACATTTTACTTTTCGTTTCGAGACTAGACTTGTACAGGGTGAAACAAAAATCCGTTTGCATGAATTTTGAAAATTTCCATTTGCTGAAATGCATTATCGTACCAAATGTTGTGCGATTTTTGGAATATCATACACTTGTATGTTGAAAAATATTACAGAAATTCAGATATGTATTTTTATTTAAATTTGTTAAATTTAAGGAAATTTGGAGTCTTCTGATATTGGAAAATTATTTGGCCAAACTAGGTATTAATACATGTACTGTAATATGACCAAATCTTAATATAATGATTTGGACAAATAACTTATCCAATATCAAATTTTTGTTATATCAAATGTTGAGGAATATTTCAGTTGTTCAGATATTTTTTTAATTTATTAAATTTATGTCAGATTTTTCGAATATCATATTTTGATGAATATTTTATGTATTCAGATACCCGGTATATCATTTGTTTAAATTTATAAAATTTAGTAAGATTTGAAGCCCTCCTATATTGGAAAATTATTTGACAAACTTGGTATTAATTCTGAAATATGACCAAATCTTAATATGATGATTTGGACAAATAATTATTGCAATGTCAGAGGGCTCTAAATGTTATCAAATTTCTTTAAACTATCAAATTTTATTCAGTCAAATCTGTATTAGTACAGAAATATGGCCAAATCTGTATTAAAACAGAAATAGGAGTAAATCTTTGATAATAATTTTGATAAGAAATAATTGAACGATATCAATAGGCTCGAATTTTTATCAGATTTTTTATAATTTTCGTGCAATATCACTCGAGTCCCCATATTTTGTCCTATATTTTGATTTTTTGAATGTTTTCGTAAAGGATGATTACATAAATCATGACTCCCACTCTAATGTTGGGTAAAGGTAAAAGAAGTTTTGAGATATTTTTAAATATTTTGAATCCTAAAGCAATTAGGGATGTTCTGATAACGTTTGTGTGAAATATGCAAATTTAACAAATTTATTTTTTATTTTTATTTACTATTTTTTTATATATAAATCTGATCAACGTTGGTAAGACATGTGCAAACTGTAGGATAGCCAAAACTTTTCTACCATTCTATGGTAAGCAGAGCCTTGTTGAATGTTATCACCGCTGGGGGCGCTGCCAGCATGGGATTATTGCAGTAATAATCACTGAGCTTTTAAATCTGAGGGTTGCTTAGCATAATTTTTCTCGAAAATCCTCGCTTATCTTTGGGGAATGAGGTGAAATTTGAGACGGAGCTTACTTATGAGCTTATTTTTCGTCGATAAGCCCAAATTGCCCAAAACCTTTTTTTTCTAATTTTAATAATATCGATTGTAGATTTATCTCCGTCTAATTTAATCAATGCTGGCGATATTTAATACATCTTGGCTTTAATCCCACATATTTTTGATTTATAAGGGATTCCCAATTCCCCCTTCAGCGGCCATTAATATGCGCACTTAATGAAAACAGAAAATTAGCATAAAACAGAATAATTTAATCTCATTCGACTGGAAATCCATTAACTTTGGTCTCATTTTTCGCCTGTTTTTAGCATGCTATTCTTCCGCTTAATATATTTTCGGAGAAACGGTATTTGATATCCAAACTTAGGTGAATTTTAAGTGCGAAATGATAGGCTAACGTCCGAAAACATTATGATTATTTCCAGAAAATGGAGCTATACTGTTACATGCCACCTCGTTGGAAATTCAATGTATTTTAATAATAACTGCTCGTATCTGGTTTCCAAACTGGAAAAAATGCATTCGCTTAAGCAATTCGCACTAAAGTAGGATTAGTTTTCCAGTTAGCTGTGTGGCATTTTGATAACAATGCACTGAAAGCAACATTACAAGTTGGAAAATTGTTTACGGTAATTTGAAAACCACAAAGTTTAAATTTGACTTTGCACACAAAAATTTCTGATGTAAACAAACAAGTGAAATTTACCAGGACAAAAAATTGTTGTTGAAGCTCAAATTTCAGCTTGAACATTTTTTTTAAAGACGACCAGGTTAAAAATTTCAAAAATCAGTGATGTTTTATCATAGAAAATTGTCTTTGCAGATTAAAATTCAAAGTTCTTCTGCATTCTTAAAACTTTAATTGCAAAAGCAATTCTTTATGAAAATACATTATGTTTCTTGAAACTGATTTCTTTTTTATTTTCGACATTTTACTGTATTTAAAAAAAAATTCAAGTTGAAATATTAATTTTGCAACAATTGTTTTCCGCTGGTTTTTTCAACTTGGTATAGTCTTTTCAAAGAAAATTTTCATAGAAAATTGTCTTTGTAGATGATTTTTGCAAATTCAAACTTGTATCATCTGCATTCTTAAAACTTTAATTGCAAAGGCAATTTGCAATGAAAATACATGGTGTTTCTTGAAACTGATTTATTTTTCATTTTCGAATTTTTACAGTATTTTAAAAAACAAATTCAAGTTGAAATATTTATTTTGCAACAATTTTTCCTGTTGGTTAATGTTAATGTTTTTTTAAATTTTCAGCTTAGTATAGTCTTTCCAAAAAATGTTGATGTTCAAATTTGAGAAACAATTTGAGAAATTTAGACGAAAATTGAGAAATTTTTCAAATTTTAAATCCAAAGAAGAAAATTGCTTGAATTTTCTTGTCTTATAAGTATCAGCTTGTTGGTTTGAGACGTTATTCAAATTCCGTAAAATATTCATTGGAAATAAATAGTCGGGGTCATTGAAATGAAATGTTGCATTTCCAATAAAAGTGCTTGAATAATTCATGTCCACTTTAAGATTGGGGCGCAGGGTCGTTGTTTGCTATTGGCTACCTGTTTGAACACCTTAAAGGGGATGAAGTCATGAAGAAATTACAATGGAAAATCTACCAACTACCAACATGGTGTTAATTATTGATCCGGTCTTTATATCCCATTCATTATTAATTTCAAAAGCTCTAAAACTCGTGTTAAGCGAGATTTATTCCCAGATAGTCCGCTCAAAATCTGTTTTCTTTTCACGTTGGTATGTTTCACGAAAATTGCATTTTCATTGCCTTCACAGTTTTATATTGTATCTCATATACATGTATATACATGTAGGTATTACAGATATAGTATTTATATTATATTGAAATTTCAGTTTTTTGATTACGTGAAAATTCAGTCTTCCTTATTTGTTGAAAGAAGAATCTGTAGTTTTGCCCTGCAAATGTGGCACAGATATTGTATGTCCAATTTTTGTGTGTGTTGTTCTGTGCTGAATCACAAAGGGCATAATTTAGTTTTGCCAAAAACTTATTTCCTACACAGAATCTGGGACTTGCTTCACAATATCAATATACATTATAGTAAAGCCAGTTTGGTACATGTGCACACATTGTATGACCATTTTGTCACATTTATGTATATTTTATGAACATGTAATTGCTTGCAAAGTCACTTTAAAAAACAACAATTTCCAACGAAAAAAAAATTTAATAATTCTTAAATTATTCTTAAATAATTCAAAACTTAAAAATAAAGCAGAACAAGTTTTATTCATAAAATTAAATCATTTTCTGCTGAAACTTGTTTCTAACTTGTTTTTCATCCTCATTCATCATCTCTGGCCATAGCTGCAGTATAGTGTGTCCAATTGGATTAGATTTAAAATAATTCTGTAAATATGCATGAATCTACACACAATATAAGCTTTGCTTAAAACAACATATGCATACTTATCATGCTCAACTGAGGCCTCATAAAAATGATGGCAACAATGACATAAATAATCAGACTAGCAAAGGAAATCTATACGTTATGTTGAGCAATTTAAAAATAGTGAACTTACAATTTCTGTGCAGTCAATCATGGTTCGAACAGATGAAAATAGGGTAGGAAAAGTCATTCTTGAAATTATCCAGTGTATCCAAATGTCATTTTTTTCATGAATTTTTAAAAGATAAAACTTGGGTAATTTTCTAATTATGTACCTGCATTTAAATTATTGAAATTCACAGATTATTTTTGGAAATAGTTGTTTTTAAAGTGACTTTTGCTGTGTGAAATGACAATTGCATGTGTGATGTTCGATGTGTTCAAGTGTTCGCTCGTGCATACAAGTGTTTGTGTTCACACTGTTTTTTTCTCTTTTCGTGGCACTGTTTTAGGATATTCGTTTCGCTGCCCAAGCCATGAACAGTCTTCAGGGGTTTGGACTTGTCTCTTCCGATCGTGGGGGAATCAGAATTGAATATGCGAAAAACAAGATGGGAGAGGTGAGTGCAATGACTATTCCATCAAGTTTTTATTTTTTATTTTCTTACGAAATTTCGAGAAAACAATTTGTCCAAACTCAGTTTTTTCAATTCAAAACTGCAAATTCAGTTTTTTAGTTTAATTTCGACTAGAAAAGTCTAGTTTTCAGAAAGAAAAGCTAACGATGATAATTGTTGTGAAAACTTGACATCTGAAAATCCTGCATTTAATCTTCTCAAAAACTGCAGTTCTAGTTCCATTGCAACTGCTGCTATCACATCTGCTGGTCCCTTGATACCAAACTTCTTCCTCCATCAACCTTGCATGTGTCTGTCCTTTTTCCTGCTCTAAATCTTTTTCATCCATGTATGCCCCACCTCAAATTTCCCCTCAATTCCTTCTGGGGTTTTCCAGTCCACATCTTTTTCATCTTTATTTTCATTTAATTATTATGGGAACTCCATCACTTTCTCATACCTTGGGGAAGTTCTAGTATTATGTCATCATCGTAGCAGGTGTGGGTTGGTCTAATGTTGACGAATGATGATGGTAATATTATAGAGATGAGGGGTGTGAAACAGTCAAATTATGATCAACTTTTGATTTTAAAGATCATGAATGCTGGCATGGGGGTGTGAAGGTCAAGATCTTTTGATGACATCATACTTGAACGTCCCCTCTTCCACGATGATCGCATATAATTCTACCTTAAATTCTTCAAATTAATCTTTCCCTTATAGTTGTGAATTCATACATGCATAATTCCGTTGCTTTCTAGTCAAATTTTAATCATACTATCCTTTTAATAATCTAATACATGTACTTATCCTCACTTCATTTACTTACCTGCCTAGCATCCACCCTCACATATAACTACCCTTTTTCCTAATTTTGTGAGTTTTTGTTGTATTTCCTTTCAACTTCCTTTTTTTCCCCTATTGTTTACTTAGCTATCCCAATTAACTTCCACACCTTCAACCTTCTCCAAAGTTGCTGGTGTTATTTACTTTAGCCCCACATACCTACCTACATTACCTCTTTCCTTTTCACCTTCCCTACTCATCACTGTCACCCCCATCATATTTCCTGTTTCAGTTCTTTTTTCCTATCCTACCCATACCTCTCTCCTTTCTCCTTTTCCTTTTCCTTCACCTACCCATTACCTATGTTTATTTACCTTATTGATAGTTCACATACCTCCATTCCCCTCCTTCCTCACATGCCCTTTGCTATCCCCTTCACTCCACATTTCCTATATGGTATTATCACCAAAAGGAAGTAGTATTGTGGTATTTAATGTCTACAGCAGCATTTGTTAAGAAATCTATTCATTGTATACCATTTTTGACCATTTTAATTTATTTTAATTTTGAAATGGATGATGCATCCATTTTCTTTCCATTGTAGATTATATCAGATGTGGTTATTTTAAAAACCAAGTCTTTTGCTAACTTTGTCACTACGAACATATTTTGTCTTTGCTTTATTAGTGCTTTTTTTCCTTATCCCCAATTTTAATCTGCAGTCTTTTGCTAATGTGATTGCACTGAAGGCACACCATAAGGGAAAACTAAGTCAATTAAAAATATGATATGCGTTTGTAAATTATTCGCAAACAGAATAAATATCGTGAAAATATTTCGATTGACATTAGATATCTCTTGCTTTCTCTTGTGGTGTGTTCGCATTTTATTTACTGTACTGACCATCGTGTTGCAATGTTCTTGGCTGGTTGCACGGGTCTTCGTTAATTTTATTTGGAAATTAAAGCAGATTTTAAAGCCAATAACATTACGTATTGTTGATTAAAATTTGGTTCAACTCCCAAATATTGATTAAAAATGCCTGCACAACCAGATTGCAATTTCCAATATCTTCTCATTCCTTCAACCTTCTGTTCATCGTTTCGAGATTGATCTCCTCCTGCCTTGTCCTCCCTCTTCAGTAATTTTCATATTTTAACACAATGACCTTTAACCCCTTGGGCTGAATCGCAAGTTTGTCTGTTCCAGTTACCCGGCCTAAATTCAACCTTATATAGCTGGCAACAGTTGGACATCCCCAAATACTTCAAAGCAACCTCGGATTTAGGGGGTTACAGCCCCTAACCCTCTCCCCTCTAAATGAATCCATGAACCCGACCCGAATAGGTGAACCATTTTTTCATATAATTATCAATCCAAAATCGAATACGTCCATTAATTACAACGATTACATAATCATCATAAGTGCAGTAATACGAATAGAGTACACGACCTCAGGCCCTATGAAAGTGAGGCAAACATTGCCTCAGTGCCCTCGGATAAAGTGTGCATGATTTCAGTTGAACATGAAATATTGCATTGCATGCACAAGCATAGAGACAGCAGTATATATTTTGCAGCAATCCAAAACTAGAATGTAGAATTAGCATAAGTTGAGGATTTTGGATAGTTTGATATCTGGCCTGGTTGCAACTGTGCCAATCCATCAGTAGGATGGATTTGCGAATTGATTATCCATACTTAATGTTAAGCAAGATAAACAACACTTCATGTGAATTACATAAACGTTTCGAGCTTGCATTTCTTACTCATGTGCAATATGCATTTCTAGACAATTAAAATGCACCGCAAAACTGGTGTTGTAAAATGCATAAAATGCTTAAAACTACAATTTGAGGAAACATTATTAGACTGAAATGTTATTTTAACAGGTAAAGTCGGTAGTAATTTTACATTAGATTGGGATGTGAGTGTTTATTTAGCTATTACTACACTTTATGCCCTTCATCACTTATATCAGGTTTGTTTGAAATTGTTTTAGCACTTTTTTGGAATATATTTCACCGAATATATTTCACCTTGATTTTCGCTGGCAAATAAGCATAGATGCCCATGGACTTTTTCCTACCAAAGTCTTCGCATATTAAATCCAGGGCCTCCAAAAATGGCGTTGGCATAAGATTTCAGAACCAAGATGGCGGCCAAGGGCCCTAACTCTGCTTAGGGCCCTTGGCCGCCATTTTATTTTCGGTTCCAAAATGGGTTGTGTTGACTGATGAGTAATGTTTGTCTCCAGAAAACATTAAATCGAGAAGTTATTAATTAATGGACAAAATTCCCCACATTCCTCCATTTCCGTGTGCATGCCCCGGCAGACCTTGCAGCAAGGTGCGCCAGTGTCGCCAGATAACCCACTGAGCATTTCCTTTTGTTTTTCCAGACTCACAAAGAAGATAATATATAAACTCGAAGACTGGTTTTCAATGGCTAGGGCAAGCGACCGTTTCCTAGACTCGGACACTGTTTTGCTGCTCAACGACAACAACATCAATAACTATTATTGCTATGATTTAATCGCTATGATTGTGTTTCGTTCGTGAACGTTTTTCCCCATCCCTAGTGTATTTTCCCCCACACCTAAAAGCAATAACGAGTAGGCGCGCGTGTATCATATTAGTTAGGATTTCGTCGGCTAATTAGCCGGCTGGTCAGCCGAGGTCGGCTCGTTAGCCGAGGTCGGCTCGTTAGCCGGTGCGTTAGTGGAGTGTCATGGCCGACGTTCGAAAGTCAAAGACAGACTTGCTGGCTCATGAAAAAAACGTTTATTTTCATGTTTATCCGCTTGTTTCCGATGCGTTTGGCCCGAATCGAAAACTCGGACGTGTTTTTGCGGTTTTAACGAAAAACGGGTAAGTTTTTCGCTGCATTTTTCATTCTCACTCGAGATTTTAAACCTGCGTAAAATGCGCGAGTTGGAATTTCGATTCCACGTTAGGCCTAAGTGTAGGAGACTAATATATGCAATTGTTTGTGTTTTGTTGATAACATTCCCCTCGTTTTTAGGCATGATTATGGCGGATTACGTTTTCTTAGTTGGTATTACCGATGCGTGGCATTCCCGAAATTATATTTTCGATCTGATGAGTATTCAAGCGTGAGTGGTCAAGGGTAATGTAATTGCCATTTGTTTGAGTTTACATCTCATTTCTCCAAGCTGGATTTGTTTTAATTTTTGCGAAATTTGCTCAGGTTTTGAGCATTTGATCTGGTTAATAAGTTTATCCGAGGTTCCTTTAATTTGCCGCGGTGTGAACCGTGTGATTCAATTTCGAGTCGACATGTTGCTTCACATTGGAAAATTACCTTGAGTTGTTTTTCATTTGCATACCAATATTTTCCTCAGTCTGATTCGTCGCTTTTACTTTCTTTTTGAAGTTTTCATGCAGCATCATGATTACTGCGAGTCCCAGAAGGAACTTTGAGCAATTTTAGGCGAGATATGAGACAAGATGTCCCAAAGACTTGGTGACCTTGAAGGTACTCATTCTCCTAATAGGAAAAACTGGCCCATTAAGTGATTTTTATGAAATTTAACCTTTGAACTTCCGGCGAATCTACCCACATTCCGGTTCAGTGTGGAAATTGCGACTCGTACATTCCAGCGTTTGGAGTTCAGTATTTTAGTTAGTCAAATCCGAGAATTATTTTTTTAACATTTAATAATAGGGCACTCAAATAGCAGCTGTTCATTTGCATAGGCAGTGTAGGAACGCAATTGGCTCGTTAAATTAACTGACTAATTGACATCCCTTACCAGTTTTGCTTGTTCTGATGATCTTTGACACGCCAATACCAGGTTTAACTGCTTCTGTTTGAGTTACCAATATGGAATATAATTTTGAGATTTTTCTTCGTTTTTTACTATTTTTGTTTGCATTTATTGCAATTTTTAGCTTATTTTATTAATAATATTATTTTGTGTATTATTTTTGTCTATATTTATGAGCGACCGATTTCGATTTCTTGGCTAAAATAGGCGATTTGTGGTTGTTTGGTTCATTTTAGATCTAGAAACATGCTTGTCTAGAGAAATTCTTGAATGCAATATTTGGATTATAAATCTCAAATGTACAAAAGTGTGCACTGGGCTACCCTCGTACTTCACCGTGTTTTGTTATGACTTGGGTTAAAATTACGAAATTTTAATTAATGTGATTTGGCTGCTAAAATTGGTTGCTAATGTGCATACTTCTGAATAATAGTAAAACTGTATATAATCTTTTTTTGTATTTTTGGGGCAATATTTCAAATGTCAGCTGATTTCCATTTAAAAAATTTAAAATATCAAGAACTTGACACTAAGTACCTACAGTAGTTGATTTATTTTGCAGCATTAGGTTAGTGTACGGGGGTTAGTGTACGGGGTAGTGTCCCATCACCGCTGCTGTGAAATGCTGCCACACTTGAGCTTGAGCTCGATCTCGAGTATGGTTACATGCACAGTTCAGCAGTTGTTTTTTGTAGCAGAGATGAGTGTAATATTTTAGTCAAACTTTTTTCCTGGAGAAATTGATATCAGAGTAGATGGATCGCATTTGGACTAAAATTTTAAACGGTTAGTTCGGCCCTTAGTTTTCACCACTTACCCACTACATGTACTTGTAATTATGCAAATCGAAATTGAATTTTTCAGTGGCAATTAACAGGTTGGAAAAATGTGTGCGATGCGAAATCGACGACTGTATGCATATTATATAAATATATATCTAGTTTTGAGAGTATTAAGTAATTGTAAAATGTTGAGTGCAGTTGACTTTGGTTAATCACTAGATTTCCGTCCAACAAAACCGACTTTTTAAATAAAAAAATTCGTGCATTGTACGGCGGGGCAGCACTGTCGAACGATAGGGACAGCTAGCGCCCCCTTTTACATTTATCCCGTTCAAGAGGTGCTGTTCTGCATAATGTACATGTGCGTGAAATGCCTTATTCTATAAATATATATTATAAACCATTTAATAGCCTCCCCCGCCCTGCCAACCCCCCTTCTTCTTCTGATGGATGCATTTCTTGACAATCGCCATATCCGTGACTTTGAGCGCCGCCTGGTGGACGTTTTAGGCGCCTCCCCAGACAGTCACTATCTTAGATAACAGCTTTCTTTCTTTGTAGATTTTTGACACTTATCTCGTAGCGCATATGTAGCATTTCGTATAACGTGAAAAATGGTAGTTTGTTGGCTAGATATCGTTACCCGCGAGGTCCTTAGTGTTGGTCCAATGTCTTTTCGCGCGCAGCGCCCTCTCTCGGACGCGCTTTTGACAGTGGCGCCCCCTGGCGGCCAGTCAGTACGCGCATGATGTCACTGCAAGGGCACATTTGCCCCCTCCAAACCCAAATAATGCTTCTGGTTTGACAAGTGGTTAATACAGTAGGACTACTAGCTGGTCATGCATGTAAACCCGTTTTAACTACCTTTACTTGAGTAAACGTGAAGTCGAAGCGAAAATAATACTATTTGGCAACTTTTTTATTGGAACACACTTTGCAGTTTAACAAGTGGTTAAAACAGGACTGCGTTTAATGCAACTTTTATTTTTTTTTTATCAAAGTTAATTGGTCGTACATGTACGCCTGTTTTGCCTACCTTTACTTGAGTAAACTTGAAGTGAAGTCAAAGCTAAAATAATATACTATTTGGCAACTTTTTTATTGGAACCCCCTTTGCAGTTTAACAAGTGGTTAAAACATGACTGTGTCAATATGTAACTTTAATTTTTTTATCAAAGTTGTCGTGCACGTAAATCCTGTTTTAACTACCTTTACTTGAGTAAACGAAGTCGGGGTAGGTAAAACGAGTTTTGATGCACGACTTGCTGGAATAAACGTATGTGTTTGCATGCAATTTTGAAAATGAACATGTTTAAATTGCAAAAATCACTATTTTCAATTTAACATATTTTGTAGTTCAACAAGAGGTTAAAACACTAAGTTTACATGCAGACTTTAATGTTTATCTAAGTTGGTCATGCATGTAAACCCTTTTTACCTGACTTTACTTCAGTAAACTTGAAGTCAAGGTATGCGTTGAACGGGTTTATATGTGTGAAAAATTGGTCTATTTTTCAAAATCAACATGCTTAAATTGCTAAAATTAATATGTTCAAAATTAGGTTAAAGAAACTTATTTTGGTTATGCTGTAAGCGATTAATCGAATGTTAATTAGTAAAATAAATCGTGGCTGGTTGACATCATGCGCGTTTTCCCCCAAAGATCCAAACCAAATTAATTTACCAAATATCCAGACTTGACCAAATACAACCAAAGATTTGCGAGTCACTTTGACTTTTCTGAAACTAGTCATTTTTATCACAAGCTAATGAAAGGAAAATAAACACATGTATAAGGCATGTAATGGAGACACACCTGATAGCCAATGCGAATCAATAATCATATTCTTTAAAATTTTACGCAGTTTTAATTTGTAATCAAATTTTTATTTAATTGATGACATAATGTTAAGTAATACATGGATTGTGCTACTCTGATATTCATGTCAGTCGAAGAAATTTGATTCTAGATTCGACTAAACACTTTCAATATTACTTTCATTTAAATCGAACAACAGATTTACGACAAAATAATCATCAAAATATTTTTTATTTAAAAAAAAATTGTTCTTCGTTTAGCGTTGGAAGTCTAAAAAATAAAATGAAATTATTTTCGAAAAAAGAATAAGAATAAGAAAAATGCATTTTCAATTTATTCAAGCTGCTGATGATCTCGTTCACTTATGTTATGACAATGTTAATTAATGAAAATTTCGTTAAAATTATGACGAATTTGATAGTTGATCTGAGACTCATGCAGTTTTTTTTTCATTAATTGGCTATTAAGGTGTCCCCAATAAGCATTTGGCGATTTTGTATCCGCAACAGTTTACCCTTAATACAAAGGCTTTAAATAATAATTGAATAATAATAATAATTGAAAAACCAAAAAAAAATTGAGAAATACAGTCGAAAATTGTCCTTGTTCAGCGTTGAAAATATATATCTTTATAGGCAAATCCTTCGATGTGTGAATTGTGTTGACTATTTTGTATAGTTCTGTCTTTAAGCTATTTTTGCTCGGCATAATAATTCCCCCTTAGCGCTTTATTGTCCGTTTTGTGCTATTTTCCCACGCCCACCCCCACCCCAAAATATAACTAGTTTTTCGTAGTCAATTATTCCGAGTAGTTGTCATAATAATTAATCGTCTTCGTCTTATAATGTTGAATTCCTATTTTCAAGATCCTTTTGAACAATGCGTTCGGGCATTTTTTTCCTTTGAAGATAACGGGCCGTTAGCGCGGCGTTTAACGGAGCATGGTGCAACCCACTAATGATAGTTAACTTTGGGTGCAGTCGTTGCCTCAACTGCGCTAACAACTCGTTAATAATCGTAATAATGCACGTTGATTTGATTGTGTTAAATGGTGTTCTAGGACATATCAGGGAACTTGAATTGAGATAATGGCGGATTTGCGATTCGTAGAACATTCCAAAATTAGCATTTTTTAATCTTCAACTTTGTAACGTTAGATTAAAAGGAGATTGGAGCTGGTTAATGCTAACGCTAAACTGGGAAACTGCTAATTACCACCTTGATCTCCCGATAAAGTTAACGGCTTGTTTGGGACTGTTTTGATCGCCAGTTTAATGGCCGGTCGCATAAATCTTCGTTAAATTGTTATCAGGTGTTTTTAATTGTTTTAACTTTTTATTTTTCTAATGATGTCTAAAAACTAGGCCTACTCATTTTTGAGAACAATAACGTTAAAATTAAAAACATAATTGTTAATTTGGTTTTAACATTTTAGTAAATTAATTTAGTAAATTACAATATTAGTCTCTGAAACTTATTCTTAAGACATTTGACAAATTCTTGTACTGATCTCACAATAATTCAAACATTAAAATTAGTAAAAAATTACAACTATGTTTACCAACTATCTTAAAAAATCTTTCGTGGAATTAATTAACTTCAAAGACAATATTAGAATTTAATTAACAATCGTTTATTTTTATTTGGCTATGCTGTAAATATGTTGAAACCATCACAAAAATAATTCAAATTGACAATCATTTGGACTATGTTACAAATCTAAATCCAATCCAAGCAAAATCATTTGCAAATTTGAATTATTTTTGTGAAGCTTCCAGATTTATTCCAGAGCTAAATTGAAAACAAAAGTGTTAATCAAATTCGATCATATTGTCAAAGTCAATTAATTCCACGAATAGTTTATTTTACGTATTTTTAGTATTACTTTCAAAATAATTCAGACATTGTACTTAGTAAAATTTGAATTATTTTTGAAGCTTTCAAATAGTTTGTTCCATATCCAAATGCAATAATTATGATAATGCATTTTTATTTTAAATTAATTTGGTTAATTCTCTATTGACCGCAGTCGTGTGCAACCGGCCGTTAACTAATGCCTGGTAATGGTATTCTAACTTGAGAAAAAAATGCTAAAATCAGCTTTTGACCTTTCGTTAATCAGACATTAAGTTTATCAGGTGATAGTGGTCTGAGTCTACGGAGAAGTTCAGCAGCGAGCAATAAATTTTGGAGATTAATGGCGGGCTTATCTAAACTCAGATTAGCCTAACGGGCGATTAAAATCGACAAGGGAAAATGTGTGATGATTTTTCGTTACTCCCATTTAAGACTTATTTTGAGAATTATGAGTTGAATTTAACCTCAAGTCGTTCCCCTAATAAGTAGCTTCATTAAAGTCGCTTTGTAATTGGAGCGGCATTTTCAACAGGGTGATAATTAACCTATCGTGTAATCGTGTTGTTGAGGTTATTCGTGAAATGGGCATTAATTTACTCTTTATATTGTTTTTATTTCTATTGATACTATTGATGCTAACATATCATCGTTATTAAACTGACATGGATATCATATTTTTCTTTATTTTAATGGACTTCTGGTCAGACCTGTGTGTAAGCAGTTATTGCAATAAGGTCTTTTAGTTTTTGAATTATTTTAGTTTTTTGGTAAAGTGGAAAGATGTTTGCTGTTTCTGAAAACCTGAAAATAGCTGTTTTTCGTATACTCGTACTTTATTATGAAATGTGGCGGTTTGCTGACGTCGAATTTTGTAAAATTTGCATTACATCAGAAATTTATCTCATCCAAATCGTTATGGCATTTTTAAAGCATTTATAAAATAAGATTTTTGTCTAGGGCATTGGGGACGATCTAGTATTATCATCACAAAATCGTGACTTTCAGATAACCAGATACACTAAATTTCATATCAGATTTATTCAAATTGTGGGATTTTTGTCACATTTATCACAGTATTATCACAGTACTTGAAAAAGCCATAATTACAATAGTGGTTAAGTCAAAAATGATTTAGCTCCTTACTGTATGAATATTTGCTTTTGTACAATTAATGACAAATTTATCACAAATGCGTCCTACATTTATCATAGATTAATCTTACATTTATCGTGAATGCATCATACATGTATCGTGAATGCATCATACATGTATCGTGAACGCATCATACATGTATCGTGAATGCATCATGCATGTATTATGAATGCATCGTGCATTTATCTTAAATGCATTATAAATGCATCATAAATTTATCATGAAAATCAACAATGTGTTTGCAGTAAAGTGTTAAAATTTTAATCTTTTCTTTCTTTACTCTACATCTTTAATCTTAAACAAAATATTTTCACGACATTGTAAGTAGTTTTTAATGAAAAAATGCAAATATTAGGGAAGCTGACCTCAGCATGCCTCCAACATTTCTGTGGTGAAATTCTAGGTTTTTTGACTAAATTGAGGGCGTTTCTAAGTGGGCACTGTAGTGGTGAGGATGGAGTGCAGCAAACCCAACCTGAAATCTGTCATATCATTGGTGCACAACGATTATAATTGGGGTTGGAATGGTGATGAATATCTATGCCATTATCATTGGTGGCAAACATAAGTGAGGGTCAGTGTAATTTTGTACGAGGGCCCTTGTAGCCCCTCGCCCCTTTAGGCCTGTAGACCTGTAGATACTATACCGCCTTTATACTATACATCTATAGTAGAGTCCGCATTTGGACCCCCAGAAAAAGGTTCGTCTTTGATATATATATCGTACAATTGACATATGAGAATTTTAGCTGGCTATCATTAACGATATTGGAAGATAATAGATCTGCTGTAATTCGCTTTTATGCCACGAACCCCATCAACCCCTCGACTCGTTTTTGTTTTTGCTAAGCTGAGTGTGGTCGATACTATTTCCAGTACTTACTGAATATCTCTCGCAGTGCCTTCTCTTTTAAAAATAGCCCATGGTGAGCTAAATTGACCTTTAGACCAATTCATTGTCGGTTTTGCAACTTTATCATGTAAACTCTTTTATCCGTCACGTTGTGTGAGTGTCATTGCCCGTGTTTTTTCAGATTTTCTGTCCCAGTCGATTCATTACTAGTTGAATTTTGAATTTTTGCTAACACCCCCTCCCCAGCGCCCCCTGACGCCCCTCAAATGTGTCGCGAGTTGACCCCCAGCGTCGTCTGCCCAATGGCGGCCATTTTGTTTTCTCGCTTCTTTCTCGTTTTCAGCCAAGGTTTTGTGGGATTGTACTTGTAGAAGGGTTTCGATTTATGTGCATGTAAACTGAATGCAGAGTTGGTGTTCACAGGTGTGCAACAGAACGTTCAGGGGCCTCAGTTGGGTATAAATTAAGGCCCATTGAAAGTGATTTTTTGAAATTGAATTTTGATAATTTTGGACAGATAGGATAATTTCAAATGAAACTAAATGTTTTAGTTTAAAGTTTATGTTGATAGTAAGTTCCTGCGCTATGTAAAATGAAAAGACATTTCGTTTTTAGAATTTTTCCAGATATTCTTTATTTTGC